>BDDA01000554.1:18462-39437 GCA_001662385.1 Chlamydomonas asymmetrica
CAGGGAGGTACGTACGGTCACCCTGGAACCTGAACGGAACACCCACAGAAGTGGTGTAACCTTCCACAAACGCAACCGCTGGGCGCACGAGCGTGTTCCCGCCCAGCACAATCCCCAATCGCCCCTGCCGATGGCCGCACCTGCGCTCGCGAGAATGCGGTGTAAAGCTGTATGACGCCCTCCTGCGCCCAGCCCTCCAGCAGCGGCCCGTACAGGTAGTCCTGATCAGGCCGCCGGCAGCCAAAGTACAGCACCATCTCGCCGCCACGGGCCGCTTCGCCCTCCCTGGCTTCACCCCCCTGCCCCTGCTGCTCTCCCTCTTGCTGCTGCTCTTCCTGCTGCGGCTGTGATTCCTGCGGCTGCTGCTGCTTCTGCTCCAGGAGGCGGTGGAGGATGAAGGAGCGGAAGGGCGCGAGCCCAGTGCCGGGCCCGACCATGATGATGGGCGTCGAGGCGTCAGCTGGCAGCCGGAAGTCGGGGTTCTTGTGCACGTACACGGGCACGCGTACGCCGACCTGCAGCATACAGTATAGCAGTGACAGCAGGTCAGGTTGGGAGGTAGGGACAGCAGCACGTGGGCCATGCAATGTGCTTCCTCCAGCATGCGTGCGTGTATGTTTGTGTTTAGAAATGTTTGGTTTCCATGGGGCCATGCAGTATGCTTTCCGTGGGGCCGTGCAGTGTACTTGTTATGCGTGATGACGGAAACTGCACCTGTGGGTGGGTGGCGAGGTGTGTGTGTGCGTATGCGTGTATGTGCGTGTGCGTGTGTGTGCACACGTGTGTGGCAGCGGGCCCTAACCCACCTGCAGGCGCTCCGAGAGGTACGTGGAGCACACGCCCGCGCGCTGCCGGCCCAGCGCCTCGTACTTGACCTCCGCCACCGTCACCTGCACGCGCGCCGGCTGCTCCAGGGGGGAGGAGCTGATGGAGTAGAGGCGCGGCTGCAGCTGGCGCAGCACGCCCAGCACCTGCGCGCGCACGTACATGACAGCGGCCACGATCATTGCAACATGCACGCATGTAGGGAAGATCAACGACTGCAAAGGCTATCTACAGCTCGACTGCGTGTAGTGGGTGCTGCAGGGATTCAGAGGCACTGGTCGTCCCTATGGCGTCAAGCGCTGCTGCTGCCTGTCAGACAAATGTGCTCTGCGGCGCACAGTGCACGCCTGTGGGCTGGCTGCATTCAAGTATGTGGCTGTGAGTATGTGGCTGTGGGGCCCTGTGAGGCTGAAAGGGATGCGGGGGTGCTGCAGTATGCACGTGGAGGATGCGTTTCAGGTGGAAAGAATGGTCTGCATTCACACCCTTGTTCAACCCCGCCACCTCTACAGCAGGGTAGACAGAGGCGCATGATGCGCCAACCCACGCACCAATATGCCCGTTTCCCCTGCCCAGGACATATGCGCCATTTGCATCTGAACAAGGTGACGTACTGTGTTTTTCATTTGTTGTTGACCATGAGTGCAGCCCACCAGCCTCACAGCCTGCCGACCGCCGCACCCACCTGTGTCACGCTAGGTCGCGCCACACACGCAAACTCCTCCAATACATCCACTACGTGGCGCTGCGAGAAGAACGCCTCCTGCGCCTCCGCCCCGCTGCCCACCAGCTCTTGTAGGCGCTTCGCCGCCTGCTTGGCGTCCTCGGCCGCTGACATTTCGCTGCCCGCATGGTGGCCGTTGCCGTTGGCGGCGTGGCCGTTGCCGTTGGCGGTCGCGCCGGCGCCTGGCGCTGCTGCGCCGGCAAGCAGCTTGAGGATTTCCGCCTTGGGTGACCTGCGTTCAGAACCGCGCCCAGCACATGTTGGGTCACGCATTTTCGCCCCGGTTCAACCCCAATCAGTTCAACTGTTGTGTGCCAAGCACCCATTAGCCATTCACACGTGGCCCGCGGCAAACGGTCTCTACCACATCGTTGGCCGCTATATGCAGGCGCCGCGTGGACACACACCCGCTTGCAATGTTGCGGAGGCGCCCACGCCATAATGTGGACGGGGGGGTCCCCCAAATGTGCTCACCTGATGTCGTAGCACTTGATCAGCGCGTCCCGCAGCGGCATGACACCCTGCGCGTACACCGGCTGCCCCGCCGCGTCCTCCTCTGCATAGTGCCACGACGGCACCGGCACGGGCTCGCGCCCGCTCGCGTGCAGCACCGCCAGCAGCTCGTCCACTGCCTGCAGCGCCGCATACCAGACGCATAGCAGCACGCGTGAGTTACGAACTTACAATGGCTTGCAGCTTCTTAGAGGCGGCGATTGCGAAACGGCCCTTGTGGCATGTATGTGTTTCATGTAGGGAATCAACCCATGTTGGACGAAGACTGCAGATTGGGGTGTTTGCGGGGGTTAAGTGTTCAGCAGGGTGGTGCACGACGAGCGGCGGAGCAGTCAACATGCCATGCGTATGCGCGAGCGAGCGTGCAGCAACCCGTGTTTGCGCCCCTGCCAGGACCGTTCCCAGTAGGGCCGCCAGCCTGGCACCCTCCTCCCCCACCCTCCCTCATCCTTTGTCCTTCAACCCGTTCACCCAGCCTCCCACGTCCTCCAATCGACTTTGCTGTTGCGCACGGGGCATACCGGCCGGCTCACCTGCTGGCCGAGCCCAGCTGCTACTGGGTCGGCTGCCACATGCGCATGCAGGGGTGCTGGTGCTCACCTGTGGCACGTTGGTGGGGTAGATGCCCAGCGCGTCCCCGGGCGCGTACTGCAGGCCCGAGTCGCCGAGGTCCAGCTCGCTGCGTATGGTGTTCTTGTCGTCCTTTGCGGCCAGCGTGCACAGCGCCTCCTGCGCCACCAGCGCCGCCATGTAAGGCCGCGACTTGCCCCACTTCTTCTTGCCGCTGTGGGCCGCCTTGGCGCTGACCTCTTCAGCGGCGCCTGCACAATGCACAGCACGGCCGCCGCCACGGCGGTCAGGGGTGCGGAATTCAGCCAGGAAATCCGCATACCACCTTCCACCCACGCATGTCATCTGCAGCAGCTCAACAGCTGCTGGTGTGATCCTGCTTGGTTCAGTGGCTCAGGCATCGTGCCTGTATTGACGCCACACACTCACTGATGGTGCTATGGGCACCATTTTTGTGGCTACCGGTCCAGCCGTACGTCACTCTTGCAGTCTCGCTCATGCTGGCAATGGCATGCATGGTGCAGCATTACACCCAGTGCTCAGTGCAGGCAGCATGCATGGGTTCTTGGCGGCAGATGGCAGCTGCACTCTGCCCAAACCGCTCCACACAGACGTGAACACAAATTGATATCAAACGCTCAACAAACCATGTAACATGACTGGCACACCTTCAACCCACCCCATGTTGATCTGCATTGTGGCCTGGCCCCAATGCTCTGGGCGATGCGGTACCCCTCGCCCTCACCTGCGTCCTCGCCAATGGCCTTGAGGCCGGTGCACGCGGCCAGCCCCTCCACCACCGCCGCCACCCATGCATCCACCGCAGGGTAGTCCTCGCGGTGCACGTCGGCGCGCGGCGCCAGCGCCAGCGCCCCCGCCTGAGCCATAGCCGCATCCAGCTGCTTGCCGCAGCGGCAAAAGTGCTGGTAGGACCTGCCGGCATGAAGGCGACCAAACAGCGCGAACACACCGAAACCCCAATGCATGGTGTCAGCTACCGGGCCAGTGACAGGCAGATCAGCATGCCTGATGGCTTGCTGCCCAGTGGATTGGTGGGTGATGCGCATCACTGCTTTCATGGCAGAATGGTGAGAGGTGACCCACATCGCAAGCACTTGGACAAGGCAGGGTATGCACACGGCACGGTGCCACTGCCTTCGCATCCACAAGAACAGGGCGATCTACGGTTGCACTGCAGTCGCTGGCAGCCGTTGGCTGGCTTTCCATGTGGCCTGTGTCATATGCGCGAGGCCATAGGCAAGCCGGAGCCATGCAAGCATGGCGGCGAGTGCGCAACCACACGCGATGCGAATGTGCATGACAGCATTGGAGCTGGGGGGTGCACGGGGCAACGCTGCGGGGTGAGCTGACGAGCGTGGGGCGCCCGCTGCACAGGCGTGCATACGCACCTGTCACCCATCGCGCACACAGAGTAGCGCAGGTGCGTCAGCGGGCCTGCCTTGCCGCCAATGAGCCACTCGCAGAACTCGCGGGCCTCCGTGGGGGGCACCCCATCACCCTGCGACCAAACGCCCATAGGCAACGGGGCGCGCTCGGTGAGCGTCGAGCAGAACGATTACTTTCAAATGGCAGCCCTTGCCAGGAAAAGCTGCACTCTGTAAAATGCAACATTATTGAAGGCTGTAGTTTTTGTCAGTGCTTACCTGAGTGGAGCAGGCCATCAGCACCACTTGCTCTTTGCTCAAATCGTATCCCTCGCCATGCTCAGCCATATCCGTCAGCACCGGCCTGCAGCCAAGAGCACACAATTTACTGTCGATGGCCCACCGAAAGAATTTGTGCAGGTCCTTCCAGTCTCGTTTGAAAGTTTTCAGTCGACGAGCGCAGACTGCTCAAAACTCGGTGATCCGCGCGACCCAAACAGCATTCAAACCTTGCAAGAAATGAAAGGCTGCGAGGACTGCTAATTGCAAATGGCAAGCGGAATGACTGCACCGAGGGCAAAGTAGGACGTAGCCGCTGGCAGCCAACGTGTGTTGCAGCACGCGTGTGCGGGCGGGCGCTCACCAGTATGCGCCCGTTGCCTTGAGCTGCGCTGCAAGTCGCTCTGCCACCTCCTTGGAAAAGCCGAACTCCGTGCCATAAAGCACGACCACCCTTATGTGGTGCGCTGCAGGGCGCTCCTGTTCCTTGGCTTCGGCTTGCCGCGCTGTGCTTCCAACGGTCAATTCACCGCCTGCGGCAGCCGTGACCTTCTTCTTCTTGAGGAAGGTATCAAAGTTTGCAGGGTCACGCTCATCAATCACTGTGCTGCCCGCATCCCTGAAGAACTTGTCAATCGAGCCGCTTGTCCTGGCTCCTGTGCCCCTTGCTGATGAAGCAGCTGATGAGCTGAACCCAGTGGAGCCGGGAGCTTCGACCTTCTTGAGAAAGCCATCGAAGTCGGTGCGATAGTCATCGGCAGAGTTTCGCCCCCGCAAACTCTTGAGCAGGTACCAGGCCAACGGTACTCCTGCGATGGCTGCGACCTTCAGGAAGGTCCGGTCTTCCCCAGTGGAGCGAGCTGACGAAGACCAAAAGAGCTGCATTTTGCCAGGTAGCAAGTTAGCAACGGGCTTCAAGCTTGCAGCGTGCTGGTGTCTGGAAATGGCGTTACGCGGAGCGCATCATCAACAACCTGACTGAACCAGTTGGCCCTGATTGAAATGAACCGTTCGCAAAACGGGCTTGTGGGAACGCCACGGCCAAGAGGTCGTGTGACAGTTGCGTCTGCCCGGCAGCACTTGTTTCGCCACTCACGTCAACCAGGAGGCGCATTGAGGAGACAGTAAATCCAGTACTCTGCATTCAAACACTGACAGCTCTTGTCCCCAACTTTTGGTCCAAAGCATGTGGACCTTGATGACGTAGAGTGCATTCAAGCTCTTGGTCACTGCACTCTCCGCGGCGTTCGATAAGAACACCCACCCTTCTATACTGCACTCCATATACACACACTGCCTCAGCAAACACCTAAGTCTTCCAGGGCAGCTTCACCAACTACAAGCGCTTCCGCGCGAACGGAACCAGCGTAGCTGAGATGGCAGCTAACAACATTCAGTACTCGGAGAAGTATTACGACGACGTCTACGAGTACAGGTGCGGTTCTGGCGGGGGCGCTTGGGTTGTGCAATGTCAGGTTTGGGGATGGGTGCAAACGCTGACTCCGTCACTGGAAGGGAGCTCAGTAAGTACGCTTGGGACCCCTCACCGCGCAGGCACGTTGTCCTTCCGCCTGAGATTGCGCAGCTCCTACCAAAGGGCCGCCTGCTTTCCGAGGTGAGTCCCTCGATCCTCGGGACCCCACTGCTACCACCCTGTGTTTGCTCCTCCCGCCAACAACAGAACGTTCATGTGGTGCCATTCTTGTCCCTGTAGAATGAGTGGAGGGCCCTGGGTGTTCAGCAGTCAAGAGGCTGGGTGCACTACGCCATCCACCGCCCTGAGCCCCACATAATGCTGTATAGGTGAGGTCTTGGCGTGCGGTTTGGGCTCCCACGCGTTGGAGCAGAGCGGGAAAAACGCAAACGGCCCACAGTCACCTTTGCTTTCCATGTGCATACCAACTCATCCCTTGGCACTGGCTTGCTTGAACGTGACAGGCGCCCCAAGGGCTACGGGACAAACGCACCGGGCCAGGCGAACGCTATGGAGGCTGGAATCGCTGTACAGTGAAGGACAATGGAATAGGCGGACAGCTTTGTCAGTCAGCCCTCCTGTATTTTTTGGTTTAGATTCCCGTTCTGACTGGGTTTTGGCTTGAGACGACTCCAGCTTGGGCATGGGCTTGTGCAACGCTGCTTGTTGAGCTGGAACGTCACGTCAACTGCATGCGTGTGGACGCACAATGCCCAGCAGCGCTGGACACCAGGTATATGTGAGCTGAACTATGATATGACCTGTTGGCACAACTGACACTCGGAGGCACTTGCTGCTTCCAGCTCCAAAGCATGGAATGGCACGCTCATGCCTTGCGCTCAAGGTCATTTCCTAGCGCTGGAACTGCCCAGGACTGCCCTGCTTCTTTTGACTTGTGCCAAAGCTTTGACAAACATACATAGCATCCATGCGCCCACAACTATTTGCGCGAACGCACGTTCCTCGTGTACATGCCTCGACGCTGCGCTCGCCTGCGATCATGAGCGCCGCGGCCCTCGTTCAGTATCGTTACGGACCACAGGGCACGCCTGTGCCCAGGGCTACAAACGTGAATCACATTTTTGATGCCACGTATTATAATTCACCGGTGCTCGTTCCACGCTCCTGTTGCGTCGAGGCCTGCTTCCCGCACGCTACCCGCATTTTTCCTGCATGCGCCGAGGGAAGCTCCTGAGCCCCCCAAAGGCACCCATGAACATGCACTACAACAGTGCACTTGCATTGTATGCATGCATCACCTTATCTAAGCTGCTGCCACAGCCAGCAGCATGTAACCTATTCAAAATCATGCATGCAAATGCTGCGCAATGTGAGCGGCATCACAGCTGCAAGGAAAGGCATAGCGCTGGAACTGCCCAAGACGAAGAAGGGCAAGCATGTCGCACGCCCAGACCGTATGAGAGGCCACACTCGTGCATCCCAGGGGGCCATGGCAGCATGCGAAAACAGCACATCACTCATGGCTCGACGATCAGCATGCAATCACGAAAAAATGCAGTGCAGGAATTGTCTTGGTGTTCGGTGAGGGTTTCGCTGTCTTTGGCATTAGTACGTGTGAGCACAGCATGATAGAAGCAAAACGCATCATGGATGACGCTGCAAACATAACCAGCAGCAAAGTACACGATTTGGGGCAGCAAAAATGACTGCCAGCCTGGTCGCTCGCACACAGCCAAAATGCGACTGCGCTGTGGCATCACTGTGCAGCGCGTGCGTCGGAGTATCGGACTGCAGAACGCTACTGCATCCTGCGCGCGTTGACGATGCGGCCCTCCACGATCGGAGCAATGACCAGCTTGCCGGTCTCGGGGTGCTGCACCGCGATGCCGTGGTTGGCCAGCACCTCTTGCAGCACCTGCGCACAGCGGCACAGAACACATATGCAACATGGTACACACGTGACAACGCGGCTCGAGCCAGCCGTGACGTTACACCAGCTCACTTGGTGGGTCCCGATGTGGGTCCCGACGTGGACCGCCGTGCACTCTCGGTCAAAACGCCACAGCACAGGCGCTATGGCAGGGAAAAAGCAGGAGCAAGGGCGCACCGCGGGGCAGTACTCGAACTGCTTCAGAAGGCCCAGCACGTCGTGGTTCCAGCGCGCCGCGGGCTGCTCGTCCAGCTTGGCGGCAGCGTCGGTGGAGGCCTGGGTGCGCGCGAGCGTGGAGACAGCGCCCATCACGCTGGCGGGACGCGCCTCGCCGGACAACACGCGCGAGAGCTCATCCACGCTCGACGTGCTGCACGTGGATTCACATGGATACGGTACAGCAGCATAAAACAACCAGCAACGATCATAAATTTGTGATGCATCAGTGTCTTGGTCCATGCGTCGAGCGAGCGCTGCGCTTGCAATGCGTCACTTGCGTCACTCTGTTTGGTGTTGCGAGCGTTAAAAATCCTTGCTTGGAGGCTATTGCCTATTGGAGAGTATTGGCCTCCTCGGCTAGGAGGCGCCGCATGCACGAACGAACCTTAACCGGATGTTAACCAGGCAACCAGACAGCTCAGAGCGATGGCACTACGCATGCTGCGCTGTGCGCTCCGCGGGTGTGCACACGTGTATACATCAGGGTGCACACCGTGCGGCACATGCGGAGGCGGCAGCGCACAAAGCTGGAGGAAGAGCGCCTGTTCTCAGTCGTTCACATTGCGGGCCACCGACTGCCGTCCACCGCCAATGCGTAGTGCGCAGATGGCCGAATGCACACGGCCACCACACACATGTGTGCCGTTTCGCACAGGCCACCATACAATCGTAGTGGAATGTCACTTCACTGTAGAGAGGGAAGCCGAAATCAGCAGCGGCAGTTGCCGCGCAGCCATCCCTCTCCCCCCTTAACACTGCGGATAATGGTATGCACATGACAGTGGGTACTCACTCGTTGCCCACGCGGCTGGTCCATCTGCGTGCCGCTCGGTGCACGTCGATTTTGTTGGCCCTCAACAGGTTCAGGATCTGCAGCAGCCAGCAGCACACACCAGACGAAGAGCTGGTCGAGGCACGGAACGGACTAGCAGAGTGGCAGCGTCAGCACCACGCTGAGGGGCTGCACGGGCCACCCCGCAGGGTTGGCTCAGTGCAGCACCAGCCAGTGGCAACAGTGTGGGTCAGGTTTGTGCGCACATGACCGACCGCGGTGCCCGCACGCACAGACAACGACAGGTACATGTCATGGACAGCGTCTGCGTCTGCGTCTGCGTGTTTGGTGGTCCTGCGAGCATAACTGCCATGGGAGCGAGGAGGGGTCACGGCATTGGGTGTGCACGGGCTGTGCAACTAGGCTGCAAGTCAGGTGCTTGTGGGTACCCAGGTACAACAAGGTGAGTTCCGGCCCTGCGCCTCTCTTCTGTCACCCGTGTGAGCCACAGAGCCGTTCGCGTCTCCCAGCGCAGCGCAGATTGTCATGCCATGTGGCATTGGCAACTGTGCACCAAGCCACCAAAGCTCCTCTGCCAACATCAATGCACTGCTTGCTGAGTGCTGACACGCTGTTTGCCTGCATGGCGCCAAGGCAAGGTCGCAGCCGCTCACCTTGAGCTGGCGGAAGTGGTTCCGCAGGCATGTTGGCAGCACGGGCGAGTTCTCGGCGTCGACTAGGACAGGACACTCCTGGGAGGGGTTGCGTAATTTGCAGTACAATTTGCAGTACGATTTGCAATACGATTAGCAGTACGCGAAGGCGTAATGGTACAAGCAGCCCTCCGCGTCAGCCAGCAGCAAGGGAGTGCGCACGGCAGGGTGCACGCGCTTTGCGCATCCGCATGGCAGGGTGCACTCGTGCACTGCACCCATCCCTTACGCAGCAGCGCCATGTTGCCGCCGCGCTGCAAGCAGCTGATGTGTCGGTTCAAGCTTAACGGGACCTGCGCTGTCCTCCTCAACAATACGTACCGGTGTATGCAGAGGCAGGGCGGCCGCCTGCACCCACTGCACCTGTTGCACCTGTACCTGCTGCTGCCACTACGACACCGTGCTGCCTAGGCTGCGTCGCTGATCGTTGCGAGCTCACAGGCACACTGCACGGTCCCATGGGAACCACACTAGTGTAGGCCCATGGGCGCCTCAGGTCCCAGGCCACAGGCCACACAGGTCACACCACAACCACACACGTCTCACAGCCCACACAGGTCACGTGAAAGCTGCTGTTGAAAGTCAAAAGGCCAGCTGCGCTGCGTACTTGCGTTGCCCACCAGGAGCACGTCGAAGCCTGGAACTGAGTGGACGCTGCACTTAAATCAAAGGCCAGCTGCGTCTGCAGCTGCGTGACTCACCAGGAACACGTCGAAGCCGTCCTTGCCCTTCGCGAGGTAGTCCTTGATGGCCACGCGGTACAGCTTGCGCTCGTCCAGCGGCACCGCCACGCCGCCCGAGGCGTCGTCCCCCGTGAACATCACGCTGCCCGGCACGATGCGCTGCCCGGGCGGCTTGGAGGGGTCGAATTGGAAAGCCACGCCGGACACCTTCACCAAGAAGTTCAGGGGGAAGTTTAGGGGGTGGTCGGGGGTGGTGGGGATTGCGGGAAGGGGGGAGGTGGAGGCAAGAGGATGAAGACGGTGCATGCAGCGTTGGTGTGGTGAACATGCAGGCGTGAGGCGTATCCCTGTGGCAGCATATCCCCCCTCCCCTGCCCACCCATCGCCCCCGGGGCTCTATCCCCTCTCCTCTTTGTACTATGCAGATCTACAGCAGTTGTATGGACATCCGTACAACTGCTGTAGGCCTGCATAGTAGAAAGAGGAGAGGGGATAGAGCCCCGGGGGCATGGGAAGGCGGGAGAGGGGCAACATGCTGCCACAGGGAATGCCTCACAGCTCACGCTTGGGGCTGTGACTTATTGCAGTCTTATGTCTACCAGTTTCGCTTGCATGGTTAACTTCCACCCCAGAGAGGTGTACTGGCCGAAGGCAAGTCTCGGATTTCTCTCTCGCGGGTCCGGGGGCAATGCAGCCCCCAGAACAGTTTTTCAAACACTAAAAACGCTTCAAGAGATCATGTTTGCAATGCTGGACGAGTCAGTAAAATGGCCATGATAAAGCACACGGCTGGTGCTGCATTCATTGCACACATCGATCGTGTGCTGCATGGGAAACAAGCGCTGTGTGAAGAAACGCTGCATGTGCAGACGCACGCAGCAGTTCAGGTGCCTCTCCTCAAGCCTGTTACGTTGCTCGTCCTGCATCAATTCATCCACTGGAGCTGCGCGCCTCCACTGTACCTGCCACTAGGGCTAGCTCCGCCTACAGGTGCTCTGAGCAGTCGTGCTTGGAGAACGAGCTTGCTGACACAATGTGCTGACAGAATGTGCTGACAGAATGTGCATGAAGCGTGTGGTGGTGGTGAGCCAGGGCTTGCTCGCTGTCAGCTCGGTTGTGCACAGGCTATTCCACAATTCATCATGGAGCGCAACAGCTCTACAGGCCGAATCGGCGCATCCATCCACGCGGGACAGCTCTGGCGTGCGGCCACAGCAGCAAATGCCTCCCAATCCTCCCCAGACCCCAAAACCCGTGATTCCTCCAAAGCCAGGAAACACTAAAATTCCTCCCTGGGAGGAATACCTCCCAAAAACAGAAACATATGGTCAAGACCACCATACCCATACTGCACCATACCGGTACGGTCCGCATTCCCTTGAAGTACCAAACCTCTGCTATGCTCACCAAGTGCGCGGGAGGGGCAGCAACAGGGTGAAGAGGATGCGTGCGGCGTTAGTGTGGTGAGCCTGCAGGCGTGAGGCGCATCCCTGTGGCAGCAAGTCACACCTCCCCTGCCCAGCCATCCCCCCCGGGACTCTATCCCCTCTCCTCTTTGTACTATGCAGATCTACAGCAGTTGTATGGACATCCGTACAACTGATGTAGGCCTGCATAGTACAAAGAGGAGAGGGGATGGAGCCCCGGGGGCATGGGCGGGCGGGGGAGGGGTGAAGTGCTGCCACCAGGATATGCCTTACAGCTCACGCTTGCAGCGGTCGCAACAGTAGGAGTGGGCGTGTTTCCTACTTTCCTGGGTGGCGCGCCTCCCTCCTCCGCTGCAGCTCTCACTGAAGCTCTACGACCATAACGGTACAGTCCGGATCAGCTGAATTACCAAGCCGCTGTTATGCTCACCCAACCCCGGGCCGCAGGTAGTCCCAGACCCACCTGCGGGAACCTGCCCTCCAGCGCAGGCCACGTGCTCACGCCATTCTCCAACGCCCGTATCACCTGCGCCGACGCGGTGTGACCGTGCGCAAAGGGGGAGCAGGTCAGGCAGCAAAGTATGTAGCGCCGTCCAGCTGATCAGTGCGGCCGTAGGGCATCATGCCGTCACACGCATGGGCCTGTCAAGCACCACACCGTGGCGGTGAGCAGCGCACCCGCGTCTTCTCGCGACCCTGCCAAAGCACCTGCAACTGAATTCCTGACACCACCACAATCATTCGACCGCAAACTACTCCTGCCTCGGTTGAACACGTTGTGGTGGTGGTGATGTAGGTGGATTGTTGCTGTGTAAAACGTTTCCACGACCGTTACCTGTCTTCAACCAGCTTGATAGCGTCAAGACCTCTCGGCTGGAGAGTCCGAACAAACATCAAACAGCCTACCGCTAATGATGTGTCATGGGTGCCAACGCTACACGGCCTGCTCACACATGGGTCACATGGCCAATCAGCACATCACCACAGTCACCCGGGTTGCGTGCAGCAACGAGCTGCGCTGCTCTGCCGGCGGGCGCCTTGCTGCCCTGCACAGCGCCACCTGCACACCGCCACTGTGCCACATGTTGGCATGCATTGGCATGCATTTGACTGTCATGCGTGGCGCACCTGCTCACCGAGCGCATGCACCACCGCGGTATCGTCCAGCATGGGCAAGATCGCCACAAAGTCACGCATCTTCAACCGGCCTGCAAGCATACACCAAGCACGAGCATAGCACGACCACTCGCACAAGCATTGCCGTGACAACGCACATGTGGTCTCAGGGAGGTCCACATCATCATGGCACAGGGTTGCGACCAGCAGTTCGGGGACGTATGCTTTCAAACACCACCAGCATGGCAAGCGCGTCGTGTGGGAAGTGCGGAGAAAGCGCGAAAGGCAGATGAAGCTGTCACCGTGCATTGCGAAGTGGGCAGGCTGCTACCAGTAGGTAAGCAACAATGGGTAGGGTATGGCGGATGCCGCTCCTAACTCACGGTGATTGAGGCGCTCACCTGATGGGTGCACCGTATCTGACCGCAGCGAGCCGCTGTTCATTATCACGATGTCAGTCTTGGTGGCGTGTCGGAACACGTCTGCAGCACGGGTCGGGTTTCCGATGCACAGCAGTACAAGTGTACAACACAACGCGGCTGGCCGGGCGCGGAGGATGCAGCACATAGCCACACAAACAACGACATGGCGGTGACTACGCCCCGTCATATAGGGAAGCACACGCCAGGGGGGCAGCACATGCGCACACACCACGTCCTCTTGCCACTGTGCGCCACCCATGCGCTGCCCAGTAATCCTTTTACTGGGAGAAGCCTGTCGGCCGCACGCTGCGGACCTCCCAAGTGCAACCCAATGCATACCCCTGTGCATTGGTAGCATGGCTTGCATGGTGAAGCAGTGACGATAATCATGAGCAGTTGCTGTTGTGCATGAGGCCAGAGAGGCAGAGACCGTCCCCAAAACGTGTAGACAAGCAGCTCCACCACCAAGTATTCATGGCGGCAACAAGCTTGAGCCCACAGGGGGCAGCGAATGGGCAAAGCCACGAGCCGTCATCCATCCACCCCCCCACCCTCTCCACTGCCCCATGCCTTACCGCAAACGAGGTTGCCGAGGTTGCTCTCCGCAGCTCGCACTGTAGCAAAGCGTCCGTCCAAGTCAGTCAGGCTGGTCACCAGCGTCTCCTCCATCTTAGACCCCATGATGGTCATGTAGCGTGTCACGATCTGCGCACGGTTGACCAACAGCAGCAGCAGCAGCAGCAGCAGGCATTACACGCCCCAGGGGGATACAACAGGGGTGGAGGCTTAGAAGGAAAGTGTGTTCAGCTTCAGGCTGCGGGCGCCGAGTGCCCAACAAGTGTAGCCACAGGCAGGGCTTCCTAAATGCGCAAATGGAAGGAGGATACCGAGAGTCCAAGCCTTGGGTGCTAGGCGCAGGTCCGTTCATTGCAACATGTATTGGCGATTGGCGATGGTCATGGAGCTGATGATGCGCCACGTCCAAAAGATCCAAGGGAGATTCCAAGCACAGAGTTGTTGACTAGTGACATAGTAGTGACGGAGTAGAGAGCGTACAAGGGAAACCAGGCTCGCATGGGGTTATGCAGTGTGATTCCTAGCATTGGTGCAGCGTTGGTGTGGTGGACCTGCAAGCGTGAGGCATATCCTTGTGGCAGCACGCCCCCCCTCCCCTGCCCACCCATCCCCCCCGGGGCTCTATCCCCTCTCCTCTTTGTACTATGCAGATCTACAGCAGTTGTATGGACATCCGTACAACTGCTGTAGGCCTGCATAGTAGAAAGAGGAGAGGGGATAGAGTCCCGGGGGCATGGGCGGGCGGGGGAGGGGTGAAGTGCTGCCACTCTACAGGGATATGCCTCACGGCTCACGCTTGCAGCGGTCGTACCAGCGGGAGGTGTTTCCTGGGTGGGGCTCTTCCCTCCTCCACTGCAGGTTTCACTTGAGCTGCACGACCATAGGGAGCATCCTGCATGACCCTGAGAATGCTTGTGCGTGTGTGTATCACAGGTGGATGGTACCGCAGGGCGTGGTGGAGTCACACGTGCCAGCTGTCACGCATGTGCTGACATGCAGCTGTGCCTCTGAGCTCATGCCCGCACGCACCTCCAGCGTGGCGGGGTCTGGCGGTACCGCAGATGTGATGGGGTGGCGCGTGTACGTGATCTCTGGTGAGGACCCATCCTCGGGGAACAGCACGACGATCTCAGTGAGATCTCGGAAATCGGTGCCTGAGGGGACGAGTAGCATGCAGACCAGGGAGGGGTGAGGCGTGAGCGGATGGACAGTCACCTCCTCACAGCCAGTTGGGCGGGACTAGACAGGTCATAAGTGTGCCAGGCTGAAGCGCTGCTGGCAAGACGTGTGGCAGACGATAACAGTTGTGCATCAACAAACACAAGACTGCACAGCCAAGGCGAAGGTACGCATGTGCGGGGAAACAGGTCTGAAGGGGTTAACGCTAGCGTCTAAGTTGTGCATGCACGAGGGGCAACAGGACCATGGCGCCTTCACCGGCCTTCCGCTGCCACCTAGAGTGGGGCAAGCCTGCCCGCTGCATGTGTGATCATGTACCTGGCTGCATGCACTCCACGTACACTGCCACAGTCAAGTGGCATCAGCTCCTCAGCTCATCAGCCAGTGCCTGCCTGCCAGCACGTGTGATCTTGTACTCGAGTGCGTGCATGTCAGCATGTGTGACTCTATGCATGCGCACCGCTCTTGACTAGGAGGTTGTAGTTGGGCTCCACATACTCCGCCACGTAGTGGTGGTCGTGGCCGCCCAGGATCACATGGAACTCGGGCGCCTCTGCAGCCAGGCGGCGGTCGTTGGGCTCGCGCATGTGGGTGATGGCGATCAGCAGCCGTGCGCCTTGAGCCTGAGTAATCCAGGGCAGCGGCAGGCAGGCAGGCGGGCAGGTGGGTGGGGGACCAGGCAGAAGCAACACACCAACAGGGTGCCACTGTCAGCACATCAGCATGTCAGCGTGGCAACCAGCATGCCGCGCAACCAGTACATCAAGTCGTCAGCAGATCCAGCCGCATACCGGTGAACTGATTACGGTACTCACACTTCAGGCGGTACAGAGTGGCGAAGACAGAACCGCTGAGCAACAAGCGGGCGAAACCACTGCAGCATGTCTCTGTGCGGATACGCTACAGCAGGACGGTGCGGAGATGACCTAGCTGTTGGCGGCTGCTATCCCTTGCCAGTACAGCACACTATCAGCACACCTATCAACACCAGCACTCCCAACGCAACCCTGTTCCACCGCCGCCCCTGGACCGGTCCAGCGGCATTCGGTACCCACGGTGCCAATTCATTGCTCGTCACACGCCACGTGCTGACGGGACAGGCTGAATGATTGATCACTCGATTGCGCTGCAGCACGGCGTGTGTAGCCGGCTGGACGTTAACCCTTCACCCATGGCCTGCTCACCTTGAGTTGTCGCGCTAGGTCCCTGCCCACAGTGACAAAGTCCTCATACACAAGGTCGTCTATGTTCACCGCGCCTAGTGTGGCCAGCCAGCCGTCCTCTACAAGGCCTACGATGCCAACCTGCACAGCGCAGCACAGCGCAGCACAGTACACGCACACCACCATTTGAGGGCGGACAGGAGGAGGTGGAGTGGATGGTACCGCAGGGCGTGGTGGAATGCATGCTGCAGTCAGCTGACTCAGACCACCACTAAAACCACACGGGCGGAGTTTGGACGCAAAGCAGGTGTGCAGGGATGGTTTGCGGGTGTAAACATGTGTCGCTGATGATGGCGTCACGCTGTGTAGGCCGCCCGCAACATGCATGCAACGCACAGTGTGCACAGGTGGGTCTGGCGTGTGCCGTGAGACAGATGCTCACACACATGGCAGGTTGAGGAGTCAGGGGATGGCATGCACAAGCACGCCCCAAGCAGCATCAAAACACAGTGCTGCCTGATGTCTCGCTTGCAGGCTGCTGCCTTGACTTTATGCAAGTGGCGATAAAGCTCTACACGCCAACATCAACTGCAGCCACATTACCATCCAGGTCGATTCAATCAGGTATTGAGGTCAATCAGGAGGGGCGGGGTGATGCCCCTGTCTGACGTAATGCAATTGCTGTTCAGTTTTCCCAGTGTCTCACCTTAATGCCGTTCCAATCCACCATGTACGTCGAGCCCGCATTGGCGTACGGCAGACCTGCGAGCATGCGTGCAATAGCCCCAACATAGTCTGACACCAACGCAAATGATAGGACGAGCATTCACCAGCACAAGCCCACTTGTACATGCATCACGTGTGGCACATCGGGCAGCGCATAAACAGCAGATCAACACCAAGGCTGGTGTGGGTAGAGCTCACATGGAGTCAAAGCACCGCACCTGTCTTCTTGTCTCGTACGTTAGCCATGAGCCACGGGAAGTGGCAGTGCTGCACCAGCCGGAGCAGGTTCTCCGTGCCAAAGTCAAAGTCGTGGTTGCCCAAGCACGCCACAGTCACGCCTATTTCGTTGAGCACGGGGACCATCTGCTTGCCCAGCGTCATCGTGCTCATGAGCGAGGGGTTGAAGGCGTCTCCGCTGAACAGCACCAGCGGCGCCGGCTCCCGCTCCCGGAACGACTTGACCTGTGCGGCAAAGCGATGATGGGGCATTCATTAGTGGTTTCGGAGGCAACGGGACTGCACCACCAAGACATTGCTGCAAGGACCCACGGTGTCGCGGAGTGTGACTGGGTAAAGGCTTTTGGCAGGAAGGAAGGAGTCGCCGAATGAGGACCGTTTAAGCAGGCAGGGAGCTGAGCAGCTGCAAGCGATTAGCGACGCTGTTGATCGCTGGGTACCAGGCGACTGGTGCAGGAACTGAGGCTTGGCCTTTGTGTGCGGGCACAAACAGAGAGCTTTCCTAGTGGATGTCACACGGGTGCAGCTGTTTTCATCTGCACTAGCCCAAATCGACTGCAGCGTGCCTGGGTACTGGGCAAAACTGTTTTATGAGACCAAATGTCGTCTGCACTGACATCGTACAATCTGCTGCGCCGTGTCCCAACCAGTATGTTACCCAAGCAGTCTGCCGTGGTTTAGGGTAACGTTCGTGCTCCCACGCACATCGCAAGCGTACCTTGGTTGCAAGCCGTGCTGCCCCGCCAACGGGCTCCCGCGCCGCACCTGTCCAGGCACAGGACATAGAATTTTACAAAGCCTGTACACAACCACAGGGCGTGCCTGATTGCAGGCGAGGGGTTCACGCATTTGGCCCCGGCATGGCATATGCAAACCAAATTGGGGAAGGCAGAAGCGCACCTTCGATATTGTACACGTCGTTGAAGTGGAGCAAAGTCAGTTTCTTGCCCTTGCTGGTTTCTGGCGTACTGGCGACAAGCGGAGCAGAGGACAGGTGGCGATGGGCACCCTCCTCTTTTGCGGTCCAACTGCAGTGCGTGGACCCCTCGTCACCTTCTGTGTCTGTGCTTTCTTCGCCCAGCTCGCTCTGAGATACCAGCGATTTCACCATGCTTCCCGCAGCCAGTATTAACCGGGATGCTAAGGAGGTTGGTGGTCCTGCTTCAGATGCGCCATTCAAATCAGCAAAAGGGGTGTCGGAGAGCTGCTGAGCCTGAGCACCCTCTGTGTCAAGTCCTGACTTTGGCTGTTCCTCGCTCTTGGGCTCCAGCGCTGGCTGTGGTTCCTGCTGCTCCTCTGGTTGAAGTTTCAGCTCCTTGACCGTTTCTTTTGGGCTCCCGATGCCCTTTATAGAAGCCCCAGGTTGTGCGACAGTCCCAGGCTTTGACCTTGAGTTTCCCATCGTTCAGAGATCAGGAGCTGAGTGCTGAGTAATATTACCGTGATGCTAGTGTCATATGCTGCGTACCCATATGGTCTCGTGTACTGGCAGCGTATATCAGAATCATGCGTTATCGCAACTTCCTAGAAGGTATCGCAGCACTATTAGGACCTGGGAGTGAAGACAACAACTGGACACTAGGGCAGCAAGTAAAGCAAGCCTGCAAGCACAGCCAGCCGGATCCAGCTTGCAGGATTATGTTGCATCCCCCCAAGCATCCACTCCGTCCCCATGCAGATGCTCACTGCTTTCCCTACCGACCCCTGTACGTGCATCCCTTGCGATCATGCATCTGTCAAGCATGTGTCCCGCATGCATCCAGACCAAGCATCTGAGGAAACCATTAGGTGTTAACGTTCGACCGCCCAGCACCCAGCAGGGCCATGGCCTGCCTTATTGCCGTTTGGGGTGTCATCCACGTCGGCGGCGTTGTATCGTTCCCGCCGCTGGGTGTCCCCACATTCACGTCCTCTCTGTGTGGAGTGTACCGCATCGATGCACTCCCTCATTGTCCAGCATCCGTTCCCCCCCTCCCCTCCCCGCACTGCTGCGTGCAGACCAACCCGGCAGTCTGCCGCCCCTGGTATGACAGTGCTCTGAACGGGTAGGTCCTCAACACCAACCCTCGCCGGCCCGTGACCAAGGCTGAGCATGCCAGTCGCAGCTCACATGTGCGGGGCAGGCTTTTCGGTGGCGTGTATCAGACATGACGGGCAACCCAGCACAAGCGCGCAGCAGTGCCGACTGAGAAGGTGGGTAGGTGACGGCGCATCCTTGTGCGCATGCATGTGCATTGCCGTTGCCTGCTTGCCACTGCACTGCACTTCAGCAGGATTGAGGCAACAATGGTTTTAACCCAACTTGCACCCTCTGGCCGCCGTGCACGTGTGTGTTGTCACGCCTTGCTTTGGTAAGGTGCAATGTTGTGCTAGGTACACGTGGGCGGAGCGATGTGTAGTGCACTAGTGCACCGCTAGTCTGCCCACATCCCAAGCAGGCGCACACCTGTAGTGATAGATATTGAGCCATGGCCCAGCGCGGCAGAGCATCTGAGATTGCCAAAGCAGCCGCACGTATCCTCAAGCTGATCCGAGGTTACCATGCAGGGTGTGTGCCCCCACATGCACATGCACGGCTTGCAGCAGGTCGAACAACGCCTTGCAGACCACACAGGGTGCTTGCCAGCAGCAACATCAGGCTGTGCATGCACAGAGCGACAAATACTGCGGTACTGCTGCTGTCACGGTATGGCAGTACACCGGCTGAGCCGACGTCTGGACACCATGTGGTGGCACTGCTGTCAGTACCAGCAGCCAGCGCATCCAACCGGTTTTTCAAGGCTGACTGCTGGTAACATTGTGAATGCAAATTCGGCACACTCCTGCTGCTTATCTACTCTGTGCGCCTGCCAGCGCCTCACATGCACATCAGGGTCAAGGACGGTGATCTGGCCGGCAGTGGCTACGACAGCGCCAAGCGCACCGCAGTCCCACTGCCACGCAGGTCATGCATGGTCATGTTTCGCCGCATAGGCATGGTGCCTGGCTGAACCGTGTTCATCAATCATCACCAAGTTATATTGTGCAGCCACGTGCATTCCTGTAACAGTCAGGCACACTTCCCTTGACGAGGCAAGCTGAAGGGCGGTAGTCATAACTTCCCGTGACAGCCAGGAAGGGGCAAGGGCACTAGTGTTACAGAGGCAGACCAGCCGCAGCGGTGTTGAGCACACGCAAGGTTCATTATGGTCCAGCGTACGGTTTCAACTGGTGCAGCTGAACACTGACGGATGCCGAGCAGAGAACGCCACTCGCAAAGCAAATGCTTGGTGGGTCTGAGACCTGTTTGGCACTTGCATGCGCAACACCACTCTGCCAACACCCAACGCTAACGCTTCTTATGAATACGGTAGAGGCAATTGGAGCAGCGGGGCCAGTTCACGCATGCACGCCATGCGGCAAGGTGGACAGCACGTCAACGGCACATCATCCCAAGGCTGGGGACGATGGTCACCTGAAGTCAGGGCTGTCAGGCGCACTGCGCCAGTCTTTTTGTCCCGTACGTTAGCCATGAGCCACGGGAAGTGGCAGTGCTGCAACAGCCGGAGCAGGTTCTCCGTGCCAAAGTCGATGTCGTGGTTGCCCAAGCACGCCACGGTCACGCCAATCTCGTTGAGAACGGGGACCATCTGCTTGCCCAGCGTCATCGTGCTCATGAGAGAGGGGTTGAAGGCGTCCCCGCTGAACAGCACCAGCGGCGCCGGCTCCCGCTCCCGGAACGACTTGACCTGCGCGGCAGAGCAATGACCAGGACCAGCGCCCGGGGCAATCTTTGGTGGTTTCGGAGGCAACGAGACCGCACCACAGGGACTGTGCTGCAAAGACCCAAGGTATCCACGGTTGTGACTGGGTGTACAGGTTTCTGGAAGGAAGGATGCAGGTGCCAAACGGGGGGGATCTCTGAAGCAGGCAAGGAAGCTGAGCAGCTGCAAGCAGTCCCGTTACACGCAGTAGCTCAGTCAGTCACAACCAGCGCATGCCATGCAGGCAATATTCAATCACCGTTTGGGTACTGGGTATATACGTCGGAACCCGTAAATGGGAAAGAGCCAGAATGAAGCGCAGGGGGGGGGGGGGAGCC
>BDDA01000554.1:57837-69312 GCA_001662385.1 Chlamydomonas asymmetrica
TGGGCATCACTATCTTCGTGGCCTTCACCCCTTGCTTGCCCCCTTGATCCAGTGTCCAGTGTGTCTACATGTCAGTATGCCCCACACTGTGGGGCCACAGTGTGCTGTGCCCTCGCGTCTGTACTGTTCTGTACGCCACGTACTGCCACGGCCAGTACTAGGAGCTTCGCTCGGCCGCATCGTGCGCTGCTGCTTGCAGGTCAGTAGGGCACGCCTCGCTGCCCCGTTGTGTTTTCACGCTGTTGCACCCACTTGCTGCCCCCGCCGCACCTGACAATGTCCTGCGCGCACCGTGCTGGAATGCTAACCGGAAGGACTTGGTGCGTTTGGCAGACATGCTGCCGTGTTGATTTATCTCCGTTGTTGCTACTTCCAATCGCAGCTGCCGCATCTTCATGCCACGCCCTTGCGGCCTGGTGCCTCCCCTAGGCCTGCTCATCCGCCGTGCTGTTGTTTGACGGATTACCCTGTGACCCCCTGGACTGCATGCATAATGCCACACCGTCAGCGCACGCCGCACAGCCATGCCTTGCTTCATTGCGATCACCTCAGTTGTATCACCGTTAGGACTCTGCATTGATGCATGTGCATATTTCAGCATGCTGGTTCATGGACCTGACTGCTCCTGAAATGCCGGCAATGGCGGCGACCGCTGTTTGGTAATGTGTTCAACACCATTGGCGCCAGGCGTGCCTGATACGGTACCGCCACGGCAGACTCAAAGCAAGGCGTTCACTGCCTGTCATAGGGGCGATGAACACTGCCGTGTATAGGCGTATTGGGTTCCATAAATACTGCACCTTTTCCGCATGCGCATGTGGATGGCAGCGGGGGCCAGCTTAAGGTGTTTGACCATGCACGCCTGTTTCTTTGGCGCCTGGAGTGCTGCAGCTGCGCCTGCCTGACCTGCTGCCAGGTACCACCAGGTGCATGCCGCACTGCCCATCATATGTACTGCATGACCCGAACGAGCGCCCATCTGACTGCTCTGGTGTGACCCTTCGCCGCTGTGCCAACACATCCTGCCTGCAGCATATGCCACCCGGTACCGCATAGCAGCGGCGATCAATGCCCTGCTGTGCCCCTGCTGTGGAAGTTAGCACCGCTGTACTCATTGCGTTGTTTGAGTACCTGGGAACGGAGCATTGCTGTGCCGCACGCCTGCAGCAATGCGACGGGCCGCGTCTGCGTTGCGCTTGCCGTGACGGAGGGTGCACTGCGCTGTAGTGGGTCCTGTCTGTTGTGCCCGCCTCAAAGCTTCCACTGTGAGCGTGACTGTGCATCGCACGACCCCTTTAGGAGAGCATGGAGTCCACGGACTGAACACTAGCGTACCGGAAGCATGGGTTGTATATGCCATGCGGATGCAACTGGACAATGGACCATGTGCACGATGCATGCCTGGAATTGACGGAAGTCTAGAGGTCAGTCCCGCTGCCGTTCACGAGAGGAACGGCCCGACTGCACCGCGCTGCGCACATACGATACTTGCTGGTGTCCACGCCACTTCAATGCTTGTAAACGTGAATGCATCAGCGATGCCAACCGGTCTGGCTGTGCATGCACGGTGCACCCTTCGGCTGCCATGCTACCGGCATGCATGCTGGCAGGCAGGCAGGTGCGCTTGGGGATCCGCTTATGCGCCAGCCAGTGCACTTGCAGGGCTGCTTGCATGGGAGGGCGAGCGCGTGGGAATTACTGTTATCGCTTTCGACTTGTTGTGTCCGGCTACGGGGTTCTTCTTGCAGTCTGGGGTTGCGTTCAGCCGGGTCTTGCACTGTTGTGCAGCATGGTCTGCGGCTGCAGGTGCGTGCATATTGGGCAATGCGTCTGCAACAGGGGGGAGTACTGAACCGGTTGGCAACAAGCAGCCCGATGGTTTGCAGCGTTTTGACGTACGGAGGGCCGACTCTGAAGAGCACGCAGCAACACAGCAGCAGCGCCTGATCTACAGGGTGGCGGAGCTCGTGGCGGCGCATGTTGCAAGCATGCATGGGTTGAACGAGTCGTGTGCATCACCGTGCATGGCGTGTGCATGCAAAGACATGTTGTAGGGGGCGTTTATGTAGTGATGGCGGGTGGGGCTCAATTGGTGCGGGGTCGTTGCACTGGGGCGACATGGGACACTTCACACTTGCCCAATTGCCCGCCAGCCACACTGGCTGAACGTGGGCGCGTGGCAGGCATCAGGACCGTGTGCTCAAATATTTTGCTTCCCGTTGGGCCATGCAGTATGTTTTCCGTGGGGCCGTGCAGTGTGCTTGTATGTGTGCTTATGCGTGATAGTGGGAACTGCACCTGAGGGTGGCGAGGTGTCTGGGCTGCGATGACAGTCTCAGGTGATGAGCTCAGCCAGGTTGTGCCTGAAGAGGCTGCCCTAAAGTGTCTGTCTCAATCTGTCATACGCAATAGCTCATGACGTACATAATTGTCACCTACTCATCTGCATGCATGCATCCTCCGAGGCGACATTCCGAGCTGAACATTCTGAAATGAGTTGTGCATGAAGTGACTGATGTAGTGGCCCATGCGGCATCAGCAGCAACGCCATAAGACGCGGCACCCTGTGTCCCATACTGCGTACCTTCGTCTGTGAGGGTGGCCCTGGTCAACTGACTGCCATGGACCAACCTGCTCTTCCGCCCCACCACCACCACCACGATGTAAACTTGCTGGCTATCGTCTTCAGCGCGGGCTTGTGGCGGCACCTGCAGCCTGCAGAACAGGCAGTATTACGGCTGCTCAACAAGGAAGCGTGTGCCCTGGCCAACAGCGAGCTCACGACCGCACATCGTCTTGCTGACCGCACGTGTTGGGGCGCCAGGTGCCTGCAGATACCTGCTTCACGCAGAGCAGCTGGCCGCCTTTCACGCCAAGCTGAATGTCAAGACGCTTAACAGGCAGTCCCTGGCCTACGGCAGACCTCCAGGCTTGTCATCGGCACAAACATGGCCCTCCCATGCAGCGCTTTTATGGCACTGCACATGTTGCCAAACCTGCAGGAGTATCATCTGTACAGCGACACTGTTGATTTGCTCGCACAGCCAAGTTCGCTCAGCTGCTTTCAGGGACTTGAGCGCCTTACTTCCCTCTATGTGCTTGTTGAAGAGGGCCTTCCTACGATCTCCAACGACAACCTCACCGCCATATGCAGACTGAAAGGCCTGCGTCAGTTGGTTTTGTCACACACTTTGGTCTGCCCCGAACTGGCACGCTTATCACGGAGCCTCACTCAGCTTGAGACCCTGGGCATGTATCCAGATGACGATGACTTCCAGGGTGTGTGCTTCCCTCGTGTGCACACCCTGCTGTGCCCTGACCCTAACGCTGCGCCGCCCTTGCCCTTACAGCCTGGCATGCGGCACGCTCTGACAGCAGCGCACGTCGCTTCCCTGCTTCGTGCCTTCCCTGCTCTACAAGCTCTTAAGGGGTTTGCTCTGGTCGTGCCCGTTGGCGAGCTTTGGGCAGCACCAGGCCAACAATCCCTGCGGCAGTTTGTGACTCGCATCGGTGGCAGCGCAGTTGAGTGGGAGCTGCGTGCTGAGGTTAATCAGTTGTCTGAGGCTTTGTTGCGCTTCCCTGACCTTGCTCCGGGAGTGACACTGCCCGAGGTGCGCCACCTGCATGTCTGCATAGACGATGGTGACCGACAAAGTGCGCTGGATTTGCAGCGCATAGCAGCGGCGCTGCCCAACGTCGACCTGCTGGTCCTGTCCATGGAAGCGTCTGACTTGGCCTATGCCATGCCATTCGTGCTGGCACTGCACCACCTGAAGCACTTGTTTGTGGTTAGGGCGGATTGGGCCAGCGAGCAGCTCTCAGCGTTTGGGCTTGCTGCTGCAGCAGCGGTGGCGGCTAGGGCGCCAGGCAGAGAGCCGGAGGTGTATGTTGAAATGAGAGACAGCGAGCTGGAGAACAACAACGCGATGCTTAAAGCTATGGGCTGGCGCCCGCGCATGTTCCAATTGCCGGAATGCCTAGAACCCTAGAGCAACAGTTGCGTTACCGGAACGCTCATGTATTGTACCTAACCTTTTTAGTTATTGGAACAGGTGCTAAACGCCCCCAGCCATTAGGTTGTGAGTCCCAACAACAAAATGCATGGCTACATGACCCCGAGTACTTGCATCCGGACATTACCATCTTCGTGGCCTTCACCCCTTGCTCACTCCCTTCGAGCGTGTCTGCATGTGAGCATGCCCAACAGTGCGTCTTGCCCTACCCCAGCTGGGTGTCCTCCGCGTGTACTATTCTGTGCGGCATGTACTACCACGCCACGGCCAGGACCCTAGTACGGGCTTGCACTAGTAGTTTTGCTCGCTCGGCCGCATCAAGCGCTGCTGCTTGCAGGCCAGTAGGGCATGCTTCGCTACCCTGTTGTGTTTTTACACTGTTGCGTCCACTAGCTGCCTGCGCCGCATCTAAAATGTGCTGCACACAGTGCCGGAATGCTAACTGGAAGGAAAAAAGAGCGTCGGCAAGCGTCGGCAGATGTGATGCTGCGTTGATTTGTTTCCACTGTTGCTACTTCCAATCCAGAACGCACAATTGCATGCTCGCCTGAATGCGGCGCCCATGCGGCCTGATGCCTCCCCCAGGCCTGCCGGCTCATCCGCCGTGCTGCTGTTTGGCGGATAACCCTCCGAAGCGCTTGACTGCATGCATAATGCCACACCGTCAGCGCACGCCGCACAGTCATGCCTTGCTTCATTGCGATCACATCAGCTTGCAAGTGTTATCACCATTCAGACTCTGCGTTGATGCATGTCAGTATGTATATCAGCATGCTGGTTCTGGACCTGACTGCTCATAAAGTGCCGGCATTATTGGCGGCCCCCACCACGTGTTCCATTCACGTGCCCAACACCTCTGGCGCCAGGCGTGCCTGATATGTAACCGCCACGGCAGATTGAAAGCAAGGCTCTCACTGCCTGTCGTAGGGGCGTTCAGCGCTGCTGTGTACAGGCGTATTGGGTTACATAAATACTGCACGGCTTTCGCATACGCATGTGGATGGCAGCTGGGGCCAGCTGAAGGTGTTGAGCCATACATGCCTGTTTCTTTGGTGCCTGGAGTGCTGCAGCTGCGCCTGCCTGACCTGCTGCCAGGTACCACCAGGTGCATGCCGCACTGCGTGCCCATGATGTGCATAATGTATTCCATGACCCGAACGAGCGCCCATCTCGCTGCCCTGGTGTGAGCCTTCGCCGCTGCACCAACACATCCCGCCTGCAGCGCATACCGGCCTTGTGTCGCATGGCAGCAGCTAATGAATGCCCCATGTGGCCCCTGCAAGTTAGCACCGCTGTACACGTTGCGCCGTTTGAGTGCTTGTGAAGGGAGCACGGCTCTGCCGCACGCTCGCGGCAATGCGCCGGGCCGCTGTTGTGTT
The DNA here is from genome assembly GCA_001662385.1 of Chlamydomonas asymmetrica. NCBI lineage: Eukaryota > Viridiplantae > Chlorophyta > Chlorophyceae > Chlamydomonadales > Chlamydomonadaceae > Chlamydomonas > Chlamydomonas asymmetrica. Next base: position 63,230 of record BDDA01000554.1, read on the forward strand.
GCGTTTGCCTTCATCGAGGGTACACTGGCAGTACCGCGCAGGCACTGGCATTCGCGCTGTGGTGGGTCCTGTCTGTTGTGCTCTGCCTCCAGCCCTCCGCAGTTCTTGTGCCTGCGCAACGCACGACCCACATAGGATAGCATGCAGCCCACGGGCCCTTCACACTAACGTAGCGCTGCTTGTATGCCATGCGGGTGTAAACCTGCAATAGACCGCGTGCTCGATGAACGCCTGGTTTTTATGGAGGTCAGTCAGCCCTGCTGCCATCCACATGGAGGCGTGACCCGATTGCCCTGCACTGCGCTTGTACAGTATGCGGTAAGGATGCGCAGCAGCAACACAGCAGCGCTGTGTAACCGCAGGACCGCGCGACAGTGGATGCTGCAAGCATGCGTTTGGTATGCTTGCGAGCTGAAGTGCATGCAGTGTGCACAGGTAATGCAGAGCTGTAGATACCACAAGTTCAGGTGCGGTCTAATCTGGTGCATTCGGAACAGAGTGGCGTTGGGCAAGAGGTGCATTGTTGGGCAAGAGGTGCATTGCTGGGGGCCTGGGGCAACCAAGCCAGTGTGGTGTCGCGGGCAGGGTATAGAATGCTGCGCTGCGCAAGTGCATGTTGCCGAGTGGATCTCCCGTGCTTAAAACGCATTGCAAAACACTGCAGATGGCCATGTGGCAGGCACTACTGCCCGTGGGGATTGGATCACCGATCGGACCGAATCGGAATGGGGGGTGGCGTACCTAGCAAGCAAGCAAGCTAGGCCGGCAATTCGGACCAGGTAGGATGGTGAATGCTCCGCATTGTCTTGTGCTGAGGACATTACGGAGAGGCTGTGGCACTTCTGAGTCTACCATATGACCGACGACTCGACGCGGTTGGCCCGGGTTCACCATGCACAGCTGTGCACTACTACACTACCCTCAGCAAAGCTTTCCGCTGTCCGCTTTGGATTGGATTGCCTCTGGTGCAGCAGCACTGCGCCCAACTGATCACCCTCCCGACACATACAGCGCAAGCGGCGTTTGCTACGGGCAGATGCATGGGAGCCTGAGGCTGCCCATGCATGGGTGATGTGCCTCAGCCTGAGACTTGCAGCGATTACATGATCATCATGATGCGGAGTGACATCCAGTGCGTTGTGTATGCATGTATGCGTGGCTTGTTTACACTCGCATGCTCTCGTCGTGCTGCACGTGCACATCCATCTGTACATGTGCTCCATAGCATTGTCAACATGGGAGATGGCCATTAGGATTGTTGCCTGTGTTTCCCTTTTACCAGTTCCGATCGATGTGACCAAGAAGCACCAGCTTGCTTGCTTGTCAGCTTGCTCGCCACGCCCATTCTTACATGCAGTACAAGCGAGTACCAGTACTGGCCATGGAGGCCGTTTGTGCCACCTCCCCCATGTAAGGTTATACCCCGCTCACACACCACTCGTAGCGTACGATATATGAACTCCTGTATCTTCTCTAAGTAACGCCTTTCAGGATTGTACAGCCACTGGCCGGCAGCTGAAACAGTCGTCGGTTGGCAGGGGTTGTGGTTTGCACATCAAGCAGTGACAGTGGCAGCCTCAGCAGCAAACAGAAGTGGCCTCCAGTGTCTCATATTGCGTACTTCTGGCTGCATTGGTGGCAGTCTCAACTGACAGTGATGGACCAACCCGCTCCCGTGGCACACCACAATGCCAACTTGCTGGCTGTTCTCTTCAGCGTGGGCTTGTGGCAGCACCTGGAGCGTGCAGAGCAGTCTGTGTTTCGGCTGCTCAGCAAGGAAGCGTGTGCCCTGGCCAACAGCGAGCTCTCAACAGCACGCGTCACGCTGGACATACGTGATGGGGCCTCAGGCGTTTGCAAGTACCTGGCCCATGCCAGACAGCTGGCTGCCTTCCACGCCAAGCTTACTGTCAAGGATCTGGTTATACGTGTCAAGGACAAGAGACTCACCAACGGTGCTGCACGTACTACTGAGGAGCAACGTTGCGACGCGCTGGAGGTGGCAGACTGCTTGGCCCAGTACTTTGCCCGTGCAGTCGCTGGCCTACGTCAGACCTCCAAGCTCGTATTCAACACGGATGTGGCCCTCCCCTGCTGCGCCTTTACGGCGCTGCATATGTTGCCAACCTTGCAGGAGTGCCACCTTCACGCGTGTCACGACCTTCTGGCACAGCCGAGTCCGCTCAGCTGCTTGATAGGGCTTGAGCACCTTCGTGTACTCCGTGTGGATGCTCGAGTGTCTGACGATACCGTTTCCGCCATCTGCTGCCTGAAAGGTCTTCGCCACCTTGCGTTATCACACGTGTTGCGCACCGCCGCACTCGCACGCTTATCACGGTGCCTCACCCAGCTGGAGGTCCTGGCTATCTATCCACTCAGAAGATGGGCTTCTGCAGGAGTGTGCTTTCCTCGTGTGCACACCCTGCTGAACCCCGACACCAGGTCGTGGTTGCCCTGCTTCAACGTTGGATACTCGGTCGATTTGGACGCGTCAGGCCTCGTCCAAGCTTTCCCTGCGCTTCAAGCTATGAAGGGTTTTCACTTGCAAGCACCAACGGCGGAGCTTTGGGCAGCACCGGGCGAAGAATCCCTGCGGCAGCTTGTGGCTCGCATCGGCGGTAGCGCAGACAACTGGGGGCTGCATTTCGAGTTGACAGGGCGGCCTGCAGCCCCACTGCGCTTCCCAGACCTTTCCCCAGGGCTCACAATGCCCGAAGTGCGTAACCTGTCCCTAGAGTTTGATTCATCTGCCGGTCGCATCCGATGTGAGGGGGATTTGCAGCGCATAGCAGCGGCGCCACCCAACTTGGCCATGCTGTATGTGTACGTCTCTGACGCATGGCAGCTGGCGTGCGTCGTGCCATTCGTGCTGGCGTTCAACCACCTTGAACGCTTGCAGGTGGTTGGGGGTTTGAGTAGGACAGATCAGCCAGGCATGCACAAGTTAGCTTTCGGGCTTGCGGTTGCTTCAGCTGTGACTGCTGCGTCGCCGGGCAGAGTGCTGAGGGTGTATCTTACCATTGGCAGTGGTGATGGTGCTGCCCAGAAAGGTGTGGATCAGCACAACGCGGTACTTGCCGCCATGGGCTCGCGCTCACGACTGTACATCCTAAGTGAGTAGAGTTAGCAGGGCAACACGTTGAGGTGGTGAGCACAAGAAATGTCCATCAAACTCATAGGGTGCATGCGAATGCGCACAGGGTGCGACGACGATATTGGTTTGCATGGCGCTTGAATTCCTCAAATCCTCTGGTATTTCCCCATGATCTCATGAGGCCTGTGGCCCAGTGCCATCTGTGAGAGCGGTCTGACTGGCTCTTCCTGTGGCCCTTTCATGCTTTTCTAAAATGCTCTCCTGTGTGCATGTATGTACGCTCTCAACCCCTTATCCCTCCCCTAGCATCAGGTGCACTGCCGTCAGACTTTGGCATGTTCACTCGTCATGCGCTGCTGTCTTGCACTCACTTGCCAACAGCCTTGCAGGTGTGCAGGTCACCATCGCATTCCCGCCATTGCCTAATGCTGACGCGCTCCGGCCCCCGTCTCATTCGTTTCTACGCTGAAACTGGTGCATGTCGCATGACACGCTGCCGCATGGGTGTGCATTCGCAATCATAGCCGCGCTACGGATCCCCCCCACCCCCTGCTGTTTCATAGACAGCAGCGCGCACACGTCACTGCTGCTGCACATCTGCCTGCTTTGCGTGCTCTTCAGCGGGTCGCCTGACGCACGTTCCTTGCCTGACGCATGTTCCTTATGCAATATACAACGTTATGTGATGTGGACATGCGGTGCATGTTTGCAAGGAGTGGCACCTGGGGCGCGCTGCTGCTCTACTGGCAGCCCTGCCTCAGCTCGTGTGCGTAACGCTGTAGACACGAATCCACGAGCTTTAATCAATGAATGACTTCACGTGCGTGTCGCACAGGACTACAGGCCCTACACGGAACCCTTGAACGCGTGCTGTGCACTGCTGACTGCCGGTGAGGCAGGCGATGCACCTCACTCCACTGCATTTATAGCAGGGGATACCCCGCACAAGCATACCGTATGCCCATTGATTGTGCAGTACTGCTGCTAGCTCCATAGCGCGACTCACCCTTGATGCGCATCCCTGCCCCTCCGCATGGTGTCCAAGCCACAATAGCGTACATAGGTTTTGAGGGCTGGGCAGGCAGCAAGGCAGCCCAACATGGACTGCGGCAACTGGTCCATGTACAACATACCCACATATGTACTGCTATTCTTGGTACTTTGTACTGGCTATGTACTGTGTGTACCGTACTGGCTGTGCACAGTGTAATCAAGTTGCTGCTGACATTGGTAGTGGTTTCGGATGGGGCTCGGGAGGAACCTGCATATGAACAACTTTATTGTAAGCAAAGGGGGGTGTTGTTATAGTTGGCTGGTGAGCCTTCCTTGCCTCCTGTCCAGCCTGCCACTACCCTGCGAAACTCTGTGTGTGCATACCGCATGCACGGGACCTGTATACCGCGCTTCTGTGTATGACCCGTTGCTGTGCGCGCTGCTGGGCGTGTTGCGTATAACTGTTTGAGCCTGTTGTCTTGGCTGTGTCTTGGTCACCATGCCTTCCTGAGCAGCCGGTGTGGGTGGGACTGGGAGCGTTCCGAGAGCTGCGTGATAACACGGGCCGAGGAAGCGAACATTGCGGTGGGCCGTGCTGGATGCTTGTCGTTCCGCGCTGCGCTTGTAACCACCACGCTTACGGCATGCACCCGCTGCCTGTGTGTCAATCCTTGCGTGCTCAGTCAGCGTTGCAAATCTTGCGATGCATCGTGCTCACCCGCAGCATCCTTGAATGCACACCAGTTCCACCGTGTGGCAGGGCGGCAGCCACTTGGGTTAGGCAGCATGGGGCATGCCAGCAAGCAGGGCTCCGTTCAGCAGTGGGGGAGGGGAGGAGGAGGGGGAGGGGGAGGGGGAGGGGGCCCTTACACTCACCATGGCAAAAGCCCGCAACGCCCTGCAGTAGTCACGTACGGAGGTTCCACTGCTGTAATCAAGGCAGTTACTACTAGCGGACTGGCTGTAGCTGCTCAGCTGTTTCTGGTGCCCACAGTGCAGTCCTGTGGTTTGCGCCTCCGGCATGTTTGCATTGGCTGCGGGCTAGCCTGTTTCTGCTCCGAAACACTGTACTGGAGTGGAAGATGGCATGCTGGCATCAACGCTGTGCAAGCTCTCGCTGGCATGGCACAGCAAAGGCGTTCACTCTTGCAACTTGGCATTCGGGCCAGCAATCAACACACACGTCATCAAAACGCCCTCGTGGCAACACTGCAGTTAGGCGGAGTGTTGTAGCTGCGCTTGCCTGACCTGCTGCTAGGTACCGCGCTGCCCATTACCATATGTTGATATGTGTGGTGTGCGACCCAAGCCCCAAGTGAGCATCCGATTCGCTGGGTCTTGATCAAGTGCTGCAGCAGGCGTATCAGAGAGTCAGAAACGCATGCCAGCGCGGATGCATGCAGCATGCATGCCCTGCGTTGGCCGGCTGCCATACGCTGCTGCCCCTGGAAGTTAGCAGCACGTCGCCTTGAGAGCATTGTGCGTCGTTTGAGCTCCTGTGGGGGAAGCACTGCGGCACGCCTGCAGCCATGCGCCGGGCCGACTGTGTGTGTTGTGCTTGGCCACTGCGCGAGAGTGGACACACCGACAGTGCCGAGCCAGCATTGGCGCTCGCTCCAGACAACAACAACAACAGAGGAGGCAGAGTGCAACAGACATGACCCGTGGTGGATGGGTCATGTCTGTTGCGCTCTGCCTCCAGCAGTCCAGCCTTTCGCGGTTGCTATGGCTGCACATCGCACTACTCACGTACAACAGGCTGTGCATGGACCCTGCACTAGGACCGCTGGGCGCCAGATGTGGGGGTCCGACGTGACAGTATCTGTCAGGAGGAGGCGACCGGACTGCACTCCAGTGTTCGTGCGGATTACCGCAACACATGCCCGCCCACCCTCCTTCCGGCCTTACCCCTGCGCACCCCCCTGCAGATTGGACAGCGGTGCAACTCACCAATTCAATGCGCATGCATGGACTGCACCCTCCCCCCCCCCACCCC
>BDDA01000555.1:6801-23480 GCA_001662385.1 Chlamydomonas asymmetrica
GCAACCACCTGCACCACCACCACCACCATCCCTGGCCTCATCCCCTGCCTCATCCTTGCCAACCCCTTCTCACCCCAGTCGTCCTCTGCCAACCCCTGTCGTGCTCTACCAAACCCCGTCGCCCTGGTGAGAGGCTTGCTGCATAGCCTTGCAGCCGGGCGCAGGTTCAGTGCAGGGCAGCGCAGGGCGCGGGTCCTCACCTGGTACACTACGCTGTAACCGTACAGGAAGGGCAGGTAGATGAGGATGGAGAGCCAGATGAGCAGGTGGTTGATCCACGTCCAGTAGTGCGTGCGGATCGCCAACTGCAGGGCGCAACGGACGCAACCGAGCATGGCAGCACAGTCAAGCTAATGCCAGCACGGCACGAATGCACCAGCGCGGTTCGCGCAAGCACGCATGGGGCGATTTTGTAGGGCTGCCTGACGCCGGCGGGCCCAGCATGATCACAATAGCGACTGCATGCATGCGGCATGCATGTAGCACGCGCCTGATCACCACCCATGGGTCGCACGTGCGCCTCACAGAGCACTTCTGACGGCCACCAGAACCATACGGCACGCGCCAGCACAATACCAGCGCCATGCCTCGATGATTGCATGACACATATTGACACATACATGCACACACGTGATGTCGTGTCATTCATACATCCAGCATTTCATGTTCTGCTAGGTCCTGCTGCGCCTACCCGGAGGTTGACCGTGGTCACGATCGCGCCGTAGATGGTGGCGCCGATGCCGTACAGGTACTCATGCAGGCCGCGGCTCTGGGGCGTGGACAGCGTGTACATCGGCAAGAAGAACACCACCAGCGCGTGCCACGTCGCCTGCGCGGGGGTGCAAGGCACGCGGCGAGAGGTTTGCGCCAAGCAAACACAATTGACAAAAGCTTGGCAAGCAAGCGGCGCGGGAATGCTTGTGCTGCAGACGCCAGCTCGCTTTGTCCTTCTGATAATCTCGTATTCCTGTTCTGGCAAGGTAACACTTCAACACTCCAGCCTTGCCCTTTGGCGTACCAACAGCAGTCGCTGAACATTCGGTTGAATAATGCGCTGGTGGCAGTCCAGTGATCCAGAGGCCGCAATCACACAGCTCGTTGGGCACCTACCAGCACAAACCACCAGACTTGCTCCTGCAGGAAGCTGCGGCGCGTGCCTGTGCGGCTGGAGGCGTAGAGCGCCGGGTTGGCCAGCACGGTGTCTATACGCAGGTCCTGCTCCAGCACCGCAAACGCTACGATGGGCGCCGAGGTGAAGATGACGTTGAAGCACGCGATGAGGCCGGTGGTGTAGAGGGGCTGCGCTGAGAAGCCTGCGCTCCGGGGGGGGGAGGGGTACAGACAGCGTTGAACGCCAGGAAACGACCAGCTGGTGAACGAAGTCAAGCCCAGGGTGCCATGTGTGCAGCGGGCGTGAGCAAACAAACACACCAAAGCTGCAGCACTTGCTTGCATGTTTGGCATGTGGCGTGTCGGATGCTGCAGCGGTTGTGTGTGTTGTGGATATGTACCAGTATGATACTGTCAGTATCCCTACCCGCTGTTAGCGCACAACCACCACAGAGGCAGTCGGGCAATGCAGGGGCTGCAACAAGTGCTATGCATGCGTTTGCTGGGCCGCGCACCCACCCATGAGAAAGCCGTAGAAGAGCAGCGCCAGGTTGTAGATCCAGTTCTTGTAGAAGCTGTACCACACGGTCTCGGTATTGCGGTGGTAGGACATGCGGCCGTGGATGAGCAGCAGGCGCGTCAGGTACTTGAACTGCACGCACAATCAACCATCACCCAAAAGCACAACAGCACAGTCGACCACTGTCGTTAGTGCTTCTGGGAACCAGAAAAAAGTGAAGCCAGACGAGACGGAGCAACATCTGGCCGGAAACCAACGAGGCGAGCAACACCAGGCGTGCACTTGCAAGGGCAAAACAGCGGCGGCTTCCGTGCAGCGTGTGGGGTGCACACAAGAGCGCGCTGCTCTGGTGCACGCACCTGTGCAAAGGCGAAGTCGGAGGCCATGACCGCCGCGCGGCCCTCCCTGCCGCTGATGCCGCAGCCGATATGCGCCGCCTGGATCATGCCCACGTCGTTGGCGCCGTCCCCGATGCCCAGCGTGATTGCCTTCTTCTTCTTCTGGACCAGCTTCACCATCTGCGTGTGCATGCCGGCATATACAGCACCAGCCATTGACGCTGCAAGTTGCTAGCAGCTTCCAGCGCCCACATTGTAATCAAACGGGGGCCTCCCACGTGACAAGTGCAAATAACCGCATTGCACCTGCTCACATTTGTACTGGCAGCAGATGTGGTGCATGGCAATCACCCAGCAGTGCATGATGACGATGATTTCCCAGCCTACACATTTATTGCCTTTGTGCGCAGCATCATGATGCGTGCTTGCCTGCGGAAACACAGGGCCAACCGGCACAGGTCGTACACACAGCACACAAAAACATAGGGGAACCCTCAACCAGCAACGCGCACGTCGCCGCATACTCACCAGCGCCTTCTGCTTTGGCGACACGCGGCAGCACACCACGCTCTTGACGCCCTCGTCACACAGCGCGATGAACGCGTCCTGCATGCACACAACAGAGGAACATGCGCAACACAACATGGGGATTGACGATTGAGCGGGTCAGGGAGCACAATGCAGGGCTGGTCATGGAAGCCCGCCCGGGATGAGATTTACATGTCCCAAACCCAAAATCAGTACACCCTCACCGCTGTGTGAAATGGCCTTGCAACAACAACCATGCAGGGTCAAACCCAAACCTGGCTGCAGCGTGACCGTACAGCTGTGGTCCTGTCAATTGATGCTGTCAGCCGATGCTACCCATCCATGCAAGGCAGGCTACGCACCTGGTGTTCCTTCTTGAGCAGCGTGACCAGCGCCCCGCCCTCTACCACCAGGCCCACGCGGCTGCGCCCATCATCGCCGTACTCAAACTTGAGCCTGTCCTGCTCCATGAGCTTCTCCTCGCCCTTGCCCTGGAGCACCTGGGAGGGGCAGAGGGGGGGAGCCGAGGGCAGGCGCATATGCATGCACATCAATGAAGAACACCGTGTTGATGTACGCATGCAGCTATCAGGTCATTGAAGCAAACATACAGGATTACTGCTGCAGGGACTCAGGGCGTTCAACGGCAAAGCGCCAGAGCACATGCAGGGTGGTGTAATGCGAGCAAAGGGGGGAAAGCAACTGTGGTGATGGCGAAGGCGTGTCATGGGTGAGGCAGGAGAGCTGGCGCACAGGGCATAGGCACGCACGCTGCCGCCCACACGCCTCGCCATTGCCGGGTGCAGTCTCTATCGTAACGCGTCTGCACACGGCATGGCTGCACGGGACCCTCTTCCTGACACACACTGCCGGCTTCAACAGTCCAAGCCAGCAAGCCAGCGGGTCTCACTCACCGCCGCCTCCGCCTCCAGGTCCCCGCGCGCCGAGTCAAAGTCCCTCTCGCGCACCTCAATCAGCGCCATGTCCTCCGTGAACAGCCTGCATGCCGTGGTGGATTTTGACAACAGCTGTTCGCTTGGACCACAGCTGTGTATGTTGTGTGCTTGTGCGAGTAATACACAACATGACGTGACGTGGCAGCCCCTCGCAAGCACATAAGTCAACCCCTGGATGGACCCTATGCTGGCAACCACACAACCCTCACGTGGATGGCAATTGTACTGATTTGACCTGCTTTTGGTTGGGTTCTTACTGTGTCTCTCAGGCCTCAGCTTAGGCCTTCTTGACTTCAGTGCTGTCTGCACGTTGTGCGTCCTCTGGCCAGGGTGAGCACAACACCACCACGAGCATAATAGCAACTGCATATCGCCTAGACAGTGGACGCCACGACACACCGAGTACCCCCATCCCTCATAACATACGACTGTGCACACACGCAACGCCGCCTCGCTTCCATGCCATGCAGAAAGCACCCTGCAGTGGGGACACACGCCTGTCCGGCAGCAGGCAGGTTGCCGAGCCCGCACCTGCACGATAGCGCGATGGAGATGGCCGTCTCCACCTTGTCGCCGGTCAGCACCCACACCTTCATGCCGGCCTCCAGCAGGGACTCAATCGCCTCGGGGACGCCATCCTGAAGCAGTCAAAGTACCGGTATCCATCCATGGCATGCATGCAGTGCGTAAGAGCAAGCGTGGACATGACACCCAGGCAGAAGCTGTGACCGGCAAACGTTCGCTTTAATCCCAGCCTGTCACGCGGGAATGGCGTTTTGTGTATCCCTGGCCCCGTCACCCCCAAAACAAACACATACACGCCCCCCCCCCACCCCTGCATCACTGCATGGTGTCAGCGTGCCTCTTGAGGTATCCTACAGGCATGTTACAGCCACAGCCGCATGAGATCCACATGCGCACTGGCGTATTTTCAAAGGTCAGGACAGGCGCGGCACTGACACTGGTAGGCACACACAGCACAGACGCTACACGCCATTGCCTCGGGATCAGCAAAATGCAGGACTTCCGGCACACACACATGGAGCAGTGAGCTTGTGGTGCCTTTCGCTTTGACACGGAATATGCTGCGAGCAACCTTGGTCATCCTCTGTTGGGTCTAGGTGCCATGCTGTGTGCTATCTTCCTTCTGGGTATGGTTTAGAAAGGTAGCTCACGCCTACATTCCTGAACCATACCCAGAAGGAAGGTAGCACTTAGCATGGCACCTAATGCGTGGCAGTATGGGTCAAGGGAGTAGCACACAGCAACGCCGATCATGCTACGCTCCCAGACCCCCGTCAAGCGCTAGTCTCACCCCCCTGCCAACCACCAGGCGGGCAGCGAGGGAGCCACCCAACCTAGCGAGGCCAGCCGCCCACGCACCTGCAGCTTATCCTCCACAGCGGTCGCCCCCAGCAGATCCATCTCTACCTCAATCTTCTCGCTCACCTCAGCCACCTGCACAGACCAATCAACAACAGCCGGGCTGGTGCAGCTTTCCAATTTGTACCGCAACACAGGCCGTAATGTTGCGTGTGGGATGACAGCAGGTGAGCAGAGGCACACGCATCACAGCGCGTCCTGCACCCCTGACATTCATGAAGCCCTGGAGCTGATACCAGCTGCAGTGCGACTGGTGTTTGTGTACGATAATACCGTCGCATTCATGACGAGCACATGGCGGTTGCAAGCGCGCCGTTGTCCATGGCCACGGTCATCATGGTGATGATGGTGTCATTAGCCACCACGCGGCACGCTGCCCTCCACAGAGAGCGGGAATGGCGAACAGCGTGCAGCCTGGTGGCTGATGACGCCATCGTCACCATCATGACCCCAGTCAGGCCCATGACCGGTTGCAACATTGCATGCAAGCCGCTGTGTGGACACTCGAGTCGCCTTGACGGTGACGCAGGCCACCACCTTCTGCTGTACATATGCGTCGGGTGGCCATCAGCGGGTCTGCTGCCGCGCAGTGCGCACCTTGGCCTCACGATCCGCCAGCGCCACGCTCGCGGCGTTGTATGCCTCAAACCACTTTGTGAAGATGTGGTCGGGCAGCTCACGCTCAGCCACCACCAGCGTCCTGCACCACCACACACCAATAGGCCCGAGCACATGCATCGGTGGGCAATCCGGGCTCGTGTGAATCGGCGTGATGTCCAACCCGCGCCATCAAATCGATATCGGATCCACGTCCGGAAGCGATCGGGAACGCTAGTAATCAATCAGCCAGCAATACATGAGAGTGTTGACTGGTGATGCCTGGTTCCAGTCCACTGGCAATCAACGTCCACGGATTGTAACAAGCAACAAGAGAAAAATGCAGTTGCAAAGATGCGATGCCCACGGTAAATGCAGCGGTGCAACAAGCGTACAGCACACTACGCCCATCCTAAAGGCATTGTAGCGTGCGACCGGATGGCTAGGCAATCCATGCATGCATGCAACCATCCAGCACAGGGCAGCAGGCAGGCAACGCGTGCGCTCACCTGTATCCCGCCTGCGCCATCTCCTCCAGGTGGCTGCGCGCTGACGACACGGCGGCTCCGGGCCGCACGCGTACCATGACCATGGTGTCCGCGCCCTTGCAGAACAGGCGCACGCGGCCATCCGGGCAGCGCGCGATGATGGACATGCGCTTGCGGTCCGAGTTGAACTCAAGCACCGCCAGCACCTGCGGGTGAACGGTATGTGCTGAGTGTCAGGAAGAGGCTCCCATGGGGCCATGCAGTGTACCTAACAATGTGTCTGAGGCTGAGGCCGAGAGGGTAGCTGGGTACAACGTGGAGTATGTCAGCATGTGTGAGTCCTGTGGGGCCGCGCGGTGTGCATATACGTAAGGATAGAGACTGCGCTGTGCCGTGTGTATGGGGCACTGGCGCATGTTAACGGGCCCCAGCAGGTGTGACCATGCGGCACGTCTGCAAACAGTCGCCACGCTCCGAAGGTCTCAACGCTGGAGCAGAACACTGCCAGCTTGTGTGACAGCAGCAGCATGAGGTGTGTGCCTTAACAGCAAACAGTGCCTGCAAGAAACTCCGTGGGCGTACTGCTGATCGGTGATCACGCCATCAGCGTGTGCCGTGCTGTCGCCCAGCAGAAGCAGAGCGTACGCAGCAGGGCTGCGCTGTGATGGGCACACGTACCTTGTACTCCAGCATATCGCCGCTGCGCAGCACCTCCACCACCACCTTGTCATTGGTGCGCGTGTGAAGGCGGTAGCCCAGGAAAGCGGCACCCGCCACCAGCGCCTCCTCATCCGGTGACGACGCCTGCATAGATCAAGGTCACGCGATGTACCTTTGCAATAATGCAAGCCACATATCTTGGGGAATGACACGTGCACAATTGTTTTAGACACATATTCCTGAACCCGCACCTGCACCTCAAAAGTATGTGCTGTGCATCGCCCCACCTGGTACACAAAGTGGCCCTCGTCCGAGATGGCCGGCACGACTGTGTTGCACAGCGCCAGGTTGAGCAGGAAGCGCTCTGCATCTGGGTCCGGCGGCGCCTTGGAGGCCGCCTGTGGAGCCAGCCACACAGGGGGGTGGGGTACACGCTGACGTGGTGCGTGAAATACATATGCATAGGACATGCCTAGCAGGGGGCACGACGGGGGATTTTCAGCTACAACAAAGCGCAGCACAGCTTTGCATGCAGTTGGCATGCACTGCACTTCTGTGCATGCTTTTAAAACCCATGCAAGGCCACGCGGCATGCAGCACCTGTGGAGGCCTGGCCCTGCGAAGGCTGCACAGTGCGTCCAAGCCACGCGGCCAGGTGAGGGCTCACCTGGATGATCGTCGCGTGGCCGCGCATGGACTTGTTGCCTACGGTGCGGCCAAACGAGGCCAGGATGTTGAGGTCGTAGCCCAGCCGCTGCAGCAGGTCTGGGTCCAGGCACAGGCTGTGCGGCGTGTCGATGTCGATGTGTGCGGGCGACGGCAGCCCCGCAGACGCGCACGTAACCTTGCCATACATGTGCCCCCCGATGGAGGCCCACACGAAGCCCATCACGTTCTGCGTGAGCGTGCCGGTCTTGTCCGACATCACGTATTGCACCTGCGCAGCGGCAGATTGCAGGACACCGGACAGCCACTCGTTGCACTCAGCGCCCACATCCAAGGTGGCAACGTGGCGCATGCATACCCATGGGTGCTGCTCCTGTTCGTACTTGCAAGAATGTGTGTTTTGCTGCTGGATCTGGCTGTACGAGGCAGCACCAGCTGACTTCCGCCAGTGGTATTCCCTGCAGCATCTTCCATGCGCAAATGATGCGATCGCTGCAGGCCAGCCCTGTCCGTTTGAGTTGTTCACCGCGTTCACTCGCCTGGCCAAGATCCTCGTTCAGGTTCATGGTCTTGCAGCTGAAGGGCGTGTCACTGGCCTTGTGGTACATGGCGCGATCCTGGTTCAGGATCATCTGGCTCTGGAACACCTGCATGAGGCATTCAGACAGGTCCGCCACAGCGGCACACAGGCGCATGATGCTGACGATCGCATGGCGCCCGCAAGGTGTACGGATTGCTCGCGCCATGCATGTACTGATATGGAACAAAGGGGAATGCCGGATAAGTTGGCCCCAACAGGATGGCATGGGCGTGCCTCCCCCGCCCCCCCGCCCCGGGTTCTGGGCACTTTCGCCTGACTGCGCGTCGCATTGGGCAATACAGAGCCATGTCGAGTGCCAACCGTCGCACCACGTCCGTGTCTGCTCTCTGGATCCAGGCAGTTCAATCAGGCTGACTGGTCTGTTGGATACCTCAAGATAAACAGCCGTGCTGCAACTGGAAGCTCCTCTTGACACAGCTTGCGCACCATGCCTGATGCTGTTGTGCAGCTCCTGCTGCTGCCCTGCTGCTGCTGCTGCCGCTGCCGCTGCCGCCGCCCCCGCTCCCCCTGCTCCTGCTGCTGCTGCTGCCACCATCGCCAGCTGCAAGCTTGCGCAAGCATGAGCAACTGACTGCTTGCTGTAACAATGCATGGCATGATATGTTTGCCACTTCATTTGGGCCCTGCCGTACCTTGTTCACCTCCAGCGTGACGTACAGCGAAATGGGGATGACACCGTTCAGCAAAATCACCCAGCGAATCACCTGCAGCACAGGCCAGCACGTCAACGCATGCAACAGACCAATCAGCACAGAGAAACCCGATGCTGCTGTGCCTGAAGGTCATGCGCTCAGGTCATGGCACGTGACAGTCGGGTGCACTCAGCACAGAGATAAAAGCACAGAAAACCCTCAAGCGGTGTCTGCTGCGGTGTTCAGTCATGCAAATGCTCATCAAGTCACACTGACTTCATCGGATTACAGCTAATACATCGGCAGTCTGAACCCACACCCTGGACACTCACGCTCAGCACCCATGACACGAAGCTGGGCCCGTAGTCGGGGTACTTGTCCTGGTACTGCAGCTCCCACTGCACCAGCCAGTTGGCGTTGAGCCACAGCATCTCACCCATGGCCAGCAGCGCCGCCATCGCAAAGAGCAGCGCAAACATGCCGATGACCTGCGGAGCGTGCGGTGCGGCAGCGGGACCGGGGATCAAGCAGCGCACGGGGAGAGCCTCAACAAGCCGCGCAGGCAGACATGAGCGCCTGCTGCAACCTGCTGCAACAAAGCCCATTACGTACGGTAGACTCAGCAGTCCTTGCAGCATCCCCAGGACAGCGAGGCGTCCACGACCCCCTCCCCTGCTCAGTCATGACAGTGCCGACGCTGGGCGTACCGCATATGTTGCTCAGTGGGGCGAGGTCTACTCAACTGCATCTGCAAGCTGCTGAATTGGCCGGATCTAGCCATCTAGGGTAAGCAGCAAGCGGTGGCTGACGGTGCTTATGATGGCAAATGACAGGGGCATTTCCTTGCTTTGCCACCCTCTCTTGAAAACACATGTCAATGCTTGTAAAGCGGGGCCGCCAGCAGGACACCACCACCAGGGGCGCGCCACTCACGAGGATGTTCATGTGGCGCTCCAGCTGCGTGACCTTGCGCGGCGACACCGTGCGGTTCATCATGATGCGCGTGTCCAGCCCCGTGTAGATGACCACGCCGATGATGTAGTCGGTCTTGCGCAGCGTGCAGCCGCGCAGTAGCAGGCAGTCCGACGTCAGCGGGATGTGCGTGGCCACGTCGTCCGGCGCGTCGCGGCGCACCATAGCGCCCTGGAAGGTGTAGAGGTCCATGCTGGGGCTCTCCGCCCTGCGGTGCACGGCCCGCCACGCGACAGGCATATACGGTTACGAGCGCGCTATGGCAGCCGAGTGCGTGACCCACATCGCTGCCCAGATAAATGTGTATGGCAAGGCCAAAAAGATGCAAGCAGCATAAACACCTCCCCCCCTCCTTTTAGTACGAGTACAAGCAGCGAAATGATTCCCTGTGAGTGTAAAGGCATATCGCGATGCCTATGCTCCCTGCTTCGGTCGTCACGGCAGCAACCCCTGTCGAGGCAGAACAGCACCACGGGCCGCGCCATGCCCCCCCTCTCAATGAACACAGCAAGCTGAACACGCTGTAAGCTCCGTACAGCTTCATGGGCCGCACCTGATGCAGTATTTCTCCGAGAAACCCTTGAAGTCATCCGCAATGTGCTTGCCGGCTGTCTTAGGGAAGCACTGCTTGAGCTTAAGGTTGGTCTCGCCATCCAGGTTGGCCGTCTCCACATAGCACAGGTGCGCGTGGTCCGAAGAGGACAGGAACACTATGTCTGCTGGGATTTCCGAGTCGCACTCCACCTGCAGGCCGGCGGCGGCGGCGGCGCCAGCGATGCACAGGGGCAGCACGATCACGTGGGGTTTGGGCGACGTGCGCGACTGAATCAGCCACGCGGAATAGCGTGAAGCACCGCTCCCTAACAACAAAGGTGGACAGCATGCATCGACCTGAGGTCTGCCTGCAGCCTGCAACGCCAATGGCAGAGATGTCCGGTGCGACATGGGGAAATGCCGACATCCAGCTGCATTTGCCATTCGAGTGCCGCAAAACTGCCAGACATGCAATGCACCATGCGAGGGATGCAGGCATGCATCCTCAAGGTTGGCATGCCTGCACCGGCGCATGACCAGCTTTTGCCGGGCACACAGCGTATTTGCCCTTCCCCATTGCAGCCGTTCCCCATTGCTTGTCTTACGACCAACGTGCCAAGTCGCATCCCAGACTGCTGTTGTGCGACCAATAGCGAGGTGTAGTCCTCCACACTGTTGTATGGTATGTTGAGGGTGCGATGACACCAGCACGTGTAAAAGCTGACGGCCTTGCGACTGAGAGCCACTGAGGCTGACACACGAATCCCAGGCTAGGCTAGCCAGGCATGCACGCAGTCTGAAAATAACTTTAGATTTCAGTGCAGAGCTGCTAAATGTGCATGACATATGTTGTCTGACGTTCCTTTCTCGCACTCGCTCAGAGGTTGGGCCCCCAGGGCGGGAGGTTGATCAGGATGCGACTGGGCTGATGCTGTTGGGGTTGGGCTTTGAGGGTTTCATCCATGTACAACACTCTGCCTGCTGCTACTGCCGCCTGTGCGTTCGCAGTCTGTGCACCCAACCTATGCACCCAATGTTGAAAAGTGACAACCACACGCAGATTTGGCGGCAACATGCACTGCATTAAGCAAAAGCGTACCACAAGCCTCACCCGCACAATATCCCCAACAGCGAGGTCACGCCAAGCCACATGAGTCTCCTTGCCGCCCTCCTCGAGCACTGTAACGTTGCGGCTGTTTATGTCCTTGTCGCTTTGGTGGCGATAGTAGTCGTCCACTGCCTCCTTGACTGCGTTAATTGTCAACACTATCACCAGGGGAGCTACGGTGGTGAACCAACTGGTTGTGGACAGGCCCGGGATAAGCTGGAGGATGGCGATGACCAAGAAGTAGAAGTTCGCCACGCGCATAAACTGGATGAATAAGTTGACTGGCAGGAACGTTAGCAACGTGTAGTGCGACGTGTGGATTTCGTTGGTTGCATACTCCCCTTTGCTGAAGTGTACACCGAAGGAGTTCTCGAAGCATGACACAAACATGTTCTTTTTCGTGTGCGTTTTGGCAAGGCTGACGTTGATTTGCCGAAACGCGTCCACTTTGGCGGCCGCGCCACCAGCGCTTTCACCTGCACCCAGGCAAAACCACCCTCACTTGTGTGGCTGTCTTGCCAGTGTGTTTGGCGCATCAACGCGTGTGCGCGCATCTGAGAGCCCTGGTAAGCTTGCGTGGCAGGAGGCAGGATGGGGGTAGCACCCTTTCCACAACCAGCATATGCAGCAAGCAAACATGCATGCCACTATTGTTTCACAAGGAGATATGTTAGCCACCACAAACGTGCGCCCCCAGTGTCAAGCCAAACAAGCGTGCAAGGGCTGCACTTTGCGTGCACCAGAAATTCAATCATGGAATGATTTTGGGTCACCTTCATAGCTTGGTGAAGCAGCCTCGTTGGGGTCTACCCCAGCGTCTGTGTGCTCCGGCATGCTATGCTGCAGCTCCTGGCCAGACTGGGGGCTGGTAAGTGCACCAACAGACCTCTTAGGGCCAACGCAGCCCCATACCGAAACGCCGCGCGTCCAAATATCAAGAGCAAGTGAGAGTCGACGAAAGCGAAAATCTGGAGCCGGGGCAAAACGGTGTAAGGAAAGAAGCGCAGGAGGCGCGAGAGGTAGACCTGAAGGAGATGCAGGCACAGGGCCAACCTGGAGCGATCCGGGGGTGCCAGCTCTCCCACCCCATACGCATGTGCAACGTCAGGACAAAAGGACACAGCCTGTCTGTCACGCAATGTAATGTGCGTGCGGCGACATTGCAATGCAGCCCACCGGGTCTGAGTGGCACCTCAGACCTTACACATGGGCGGCACACACATTTGCAGCCAAGTGGCGCAGCAGCGGTCAGCAGCGGCCAGCATCCTCCTACAAGAGCATCCCAGCCTTGCAGACAGCCAGTGCCGTGTGCTGGGAGGATGTGACGCTTCACTCTCGCTACCTGCTGGCCTAACAGTGCATGCCACGAGCGCCCCAGGGCTGCGTGCTGCTGCGCTCGGTGCTTGGCGAACTTTGCATTCAAAATTGCCCATGGCAAATACTCGATTGCATGCATGGCATGCAACCTGAGGATTAGCACGTACCATACGTGTACGGTGGTGGTGAATATGACCACAGGCCCTGCTTGCACACTTGGGGAGCATGCGGCTTGCTGGCATGTACCAGCGCTTGCGTGCCCGAAACGCCTGCCTCACGCGCATGCATGCATTGGATCGCGTGTTAATCATGATTGCCAAGCACAACTGGTGAAGGGCTTGCAACTTGCACACACACAAATGCATGCAACGCTTCTTGTACCATGACACCGGCCTGACATGCGCACACACACACACACACACACACATGTGGACCAACAGGGATGGCCGCCTGTGCCCTTGAAGCACGGTAATTGGGTGCTCAGATACGCCGGTCAGCCCATGCATGATAGATTCTGACCATCAGAGGCATCTGGCCTTGCATTTTCCATCACACAGGCATCCCACAACACTGAAATTGGCAGCACGAACGTGGCATGCACAGGACCAGCGAAAACTATGGCGGTGCACGATGTACCTGCCGTATCAGCAAGTCGACAAGTCGAATCAGCGCTGTGGCGATGGCGGAGTGCTGCCTGAGCAATGGGAAGTTGCTCCGGTGCACGGGTGCGCATCCTGCTGCACCGCCAGTACAGAACCCAATTCGCAAGTCAATCACCAGCTCCCGTCGCTCTGTGATGGGACAATTTGCCAGCTTACTTGTGACAGGGCAGGGTACTTCAATCTGCACTGCACTTTGCCCTGCTTGCATTCGTGCCGGCGGGTGGGTCATCGCTGCTATGGAGCTCGCATGGAGTACGCTCGTTCGGGCGTGAGGAGCACGCCATGGCATCCATCCACCCGAGCCGGTAGGACGTTGAAGGCAAGAGGCGCTCTGGGACTGACACTGCAACCTAATGCTGCTGTGTCTGTCTCTGCATGCAAGCCAGCATGCTGGGAGACGTGGCTGTAAGCAGATGGGTGTGTGCGGATGGGGCATGCAATGCGCTGGTCTTGCACCCACCCACACACCATTTCGCCGTCTGCATGCATGCGATAATCATTTCAGATACCACCACATGCAGCGTGAGTCACCCGTTAGCAGGCTGCGCTCAGCCTCCCAGCGTGTGCGCCTGTGCGGTAAGCAAGCTGGTCACCGCATAAATCATCAACTTGACGCGCTAACGTCAAATTTGCACGTGCGCTGAGAGCATTTGCGCCCTCCATTGCACTTCCTGTAGTGAATGCCTTGCAATCTGTATGCCCACAGCATGCCTTGCAGCTGCACCTGGTGGCATTGCATGCATGCCTACTTGCTGACCTGCATCTGTGTCACGTGCCACTTGCACTTTTTCTGAGGAACGCGAAACCGCAGACGGGGGCGTGGACAAAAGTTAAAAGTAAACCAGTTGGCGTTCTTAAACATATGTAATGGCTTATTTGGCGTGCAACAGGGAGATGAAGTCAGAGGAAGCTGGCTGGGGCAAAGAGGGGGACAGGGACTTTGCAGGATGCCTGAATCGCAGGCATCAAACGTTCTACTCGGTTCATATCGGTCCGCAGCTCTGGACCCGTCGTGTCTGTTTGACCTTAACTCGATAAAGATGTTGGCCGCCGGGAACAAGCTTCACGTTGCTGGTATGCAGTTATAGTGTCGCGATGGTTTGGGGTGGGTTGTGCTCTGTGGGTTGAGGGATATGCGCTGAGTTGGTATGTGGCTGCTGGTGGCGCAGGCCGCAACGGAACTAAGCAGGCTGTCTGCTCGCTGCAGCGCAGCGCGTCTGGTAAGTAAGGAGTCGTGACTCTAACCGTTCCTGACTGTTCTTGGCAGGCTTTTGGGGTTGGTTTTTAAGTAGCAAGGCAGGCCAATTCTGTCCTATCTGTCTTCGTTGTCTTGCAGCCACTGTTCCCGTGGTCGTCAGGCCATGCAACCAGGTTAAGGTGAGACTTCGAGTATGGCACCCGTGCTTCATTGGCGTGCAACAGTGGCCTTGCGCTTGCGTTTTGCCATGCTGCATGCTACGCTGATCGGCTTGGATTGCGGTGCTGTTGTCCAGGCAGCCAGTGCTGGCCGTCAGGCCGCTGCCAGGGTAGTTCGCGCTGCGGCTGTTGTGGACAAGCCGTCTGCGCCTGCCCAGACTGCGCACAGCAATGGCGGTGGCACGCGCGTGATGATCATCGGTGAGCCAAGCAACTGCTAACCCAGTTCCTGTTTGCCAGTGGAACTAGGGAGGTACCAATCGTCTGGCTTGGAGCTGGTTTGCACTGTCACCACTGTGCGCCAGCTGAACACATGTAAGATTGGCGCCCCGGCAAGGATATAGCACTGAACGGATGTACGCGTGACCGACCCCGTGTGTTTTGCAGGTGGTGATGGCTACTGCGGCTGGGCGACTGCTCTGCACCTCAGCGCTCGTGGCTACAATGTGTGTATCGTGGACAACCTCTGCCGCCGTCAGTTTGACCTGCAGCTTGGCCTCGACACGCTCACACCAATCGTGAGCATCCACGACCGCGTCCGCAAGTGAGGCTGTTGCTGGGAGGCTCCATGCTTGCGTCTTCCGCACCTTGGGCTTGCTGCCAGTGTTACAATTGACCTGGCTGGGTCAGGGGGTGACACTGGGCGCCATCTACGCCGGCGCGAGTCGTCCTACTTGTATAGTGGCGATGGTCGCGGCACGGTTGCACACACCCTGCTGCCTGCGCTGCAGGTGGGGCGAGGTGTCCGGCAAGCACATCACGCTGGAGATCGGCGACATCTGCGACTGGGAGTTCCTGTCGCAGGCGTTCACGGCGTTCCAGCCCGACCACGTGGTCCACTTTGGCGAGCAGCGCAGCGCGCCCTACAGCATGATCGACCGCCAGCGCGCGGTGTTCACGCAGACGAACAATGTGGTGGGCACGCTCAACGTGCTGTTTGCGATCAAGGTGGGTTGTGTGGGTGGGTGGCGGCGTGGTGCATGCCGAGTGCTGACGCACTCCCTCGAAGCGACGCCGTTGCGCGTTGGGTGCGCCCATGCGGCCCTGCACAAACTGCCAAGGAGGTGACACCTGGTCGCAGCACCTTACGCTAGGCGTAGCAGCACTGCTTCTAGGACTGAGATTTAAGATCAACATGAGACGTGCACCCATGCTTGCGGCGGCCCGCACGACGCATGCGGGCCCCCACGCTGCTGTGCTGTACGGCCATAGACCAGCTGCATGCAGGTATAATCTCGGACGCAGGTACTTCTGGAGTGTGAATGCGGTTGCGCATGTGCGCTGCATAATGAGATTGGATTTTCGTGGAGATGCATGCCGCCCTGGTCTCATGTGCATCTCAGATCAGGTCCATGATCATCCAGCCCTGATCCAGCCTTCGGCTGCGCCTCATGCATCAGATTTTGGGCAAGAGGGGATCGCGTGACACATGCGATTTGACCCGAATCGCCTGCTGCATTCCCGGGCTCACATGGCCCTTCGGCTTCTCCATAGACCGCTGTTCTGCTGTCCTGCAGCACACCATGGTCACTGCATGTGCGGTTACGTCCCCGCAGGCTGTAGAGTTGCTTGAAAGCAGCAGGGCGGCCGCCACGGCAGCCTCCATGGCCGCTATGCATGAGCGAAACCGCCGACCTGGCCCGCATGAGTAATGCAACAGGCTTGTGATGCGCTTTGTGACCGCACTTATAACAGAGCGGCGGCATTGCAACGTGCCTTACCATGCGCTTGAAAACGTCAAGGCCAACGGTGCTGCATGCATGGCCTCCTCAGATGCTTGGGCGCCTGCTTGAGTGCAGCAAACAGTGCATTCCTGCACACATTCGAAGCTTGCATGCAAACATCACGTGCATGAGCGCCGAGCTTCCTCCCTTGCAACACCTGCGCCGGACCATCAGCACCATAGGGTGCACATTCCCATGTGCATTGCGCAGTGGGGCGCGGTGCGTCGCAGCACACAGTGATGACACGGTCAGAGTGTTGCACTGTCGCGTTTCGTTGGCTCTGCCTGCAGGAGCTCAAGCCTGACTGCCAGATCGTGAAGCTGGGCACCATGGGCGAGTACGGCACCCCCAACATTGACATTGAGGAGGGCTACCTCACAGTGACCCACAACGGCCGCACCGACACGCTGCCATACCCCAAGCAGGTGCGGGCAGTGAAGGGGGGGCACAGGGGGGGGAGGGGGGGG
>BDDA01000555.1:34051-53915 GCA_001662385.1 Chlamydomonas asymmetrica
TGCCTCGATTAAGCGTTCTGCGATGGACCGCTGGACCGCTGTAGATTAGTGGGTGGTCTGGTCCCAGAACATCCATGTTCACCCTCCAAACTTTGCATGCACACGCTGCTCATATTCGACGGTGTAGCACGTGGACCCAGCAGATGTTCACGCACACGCTGCTCACATTGTACGCAATCACGACCGCTCACCTCATCGACAAGGAACAGTGTGATCGCTTTGGGGTAGGCGTGGGACATGACTTCAACCACCAGGTGCACCGTGCTCATCAACACGAGCTCTGCACACGTACATAATTGCATCAAATGTACAGCATGTACATGGGGTTTGCTGTTGTACGAACACGTCAGCGAGCAATGACAACAACCCGCATGCAGCATGCAGCATTGCCGGTGATACCGGTAGGCCTGGCAACCGCATCGCTCACGAACTGGCAACCATCATCATCGTGGCGTCTGGTTAGGGACCGACACTCACGGTAGTGCATCAAATCGATGCCCTTGACGTTGGCGCCATCCTTGCTGCCCAACTGCAGCAGCATCTTAAGGCTTTCCCGGAAGGCCGAGCGGTATGTCTCTGGCTTGATGATGCCCGCCGCAACCAGCGGAACAGTTGTCTTGAGCTTATCTAGCTTATCGTCTGGCATGCTGCCGGTGGGCGCAGAAGCCTTCGCAGTTTTGACGGCAGCAACAGCTCCCTGGATAGTTTGAGGGTGGGCGGGGCCAGGATGGGGTCAGGTGGGGTGCGGGAACAAGGGTGCTCAGGGCGGCATGTCAGAGCAGCAATGCACCGGACGTGTGTTGGACAGCAGCCAAGGTAACGCCCATTCAGCAACAACAAATCAATCTCCTCGGCTTTGGTACCTCAGCAGGTTGCTCTTGGCCAATGCTAGTCGCAGGCATAGCCGTCGCCCTCATTGGGCCACGCATATGGCGCATGTCCAACCGCCATACTAAAAGCAGGGAACAGCGCAGAGCGCACCGCACACGGCTCACAGACACACTTTCACCTGGTGAAGAAGTATGAGGCATGCATGCTGCTGCCTGGCAGCTCTTGTCCTGCATGATGCATCAGCTTAAAACCCGTAGCAAACACTAACCTTCAGCTCCTGATCGCTCTGCAGTTCCATGCACATTAGCTCAAGGAAGGGTGACCGCGCCAGCAGTTGCACTTTGTCGGGGTCGATCGAGTTGACTATGCTCTCCAAGTATTTTGAGTCAGAACGGTCTACTCCGTCGTTGATGCTCTTGGCCATCTCAGCGGTTAGCACTGTTTCCGCCTGGCGCAGTGCGGCCTTGATGGACGCGCTCTCGTCGTTGAAGCGCCTGGATGGCGTGTGCATGTCCATCTCGCTCTGTGCAGTTTTGAACAAAAACACAATCCCGGTGGAAGTTGAGGTCAATTGTTCATCACACACTACAGGTGCGCTTGCACTACAGATGTACTGCAGAGGTGGATTCAGTAACGATTGATCCACCTCTGGTTTCGCCCACCTGAAAGTCAACGCCAGCAGCCATTAGGTACTGGTTGAGCCTTGAATGGCTGTGAATTCAGACAGCTCTTTATGTAACCATCGCCCCACCCACCCACAAACGCACCACCACCACCACATGCCTGATGCATACACACACAAACAAACACTCTTGCCCCCCAAATACCTGCGTGACGCACCTCGACAGCTTGTCGCACCCAGGCATGTGCATCCATTCTTTGGGTCTCGATCACCATTCCCACCACCTCCTTGGCAACGTCATTCAGGGCTGTGAAGAGCTGATATGGTATTGCGCAGTCTACCAGGATGTCGAGGGTTGCGCGCACTTCTATAGCCACGTCGTCCACCAGACTTCCCATCGTTGCTTGCACTCTCTTCATGAAATCTGCACAAGAGAATGTTTCAAGATCAATGTGGGATATGCAGTCCGGTGGGGTGGGTTGGAAGGGGGCGGGAGGGGCTGCCTGCGCGATGGATGATCCAGGCTCGAGTGGCCCATCACCTGCCCGTTACATGGGATGGCTCTGGCACCTGCACTGGCATGGATGTGCTACATGCGCATCGAGTTTTTAGATGCTCCAAAACTGTGTTCGCAAGGCCGAATCATGTGCATTGATGCAACAGCATGGCACTGGCATGCGTGAGTTGCACTGCGGCCAAAATGCAGTGGCCAAGCACACCAACGGTCAACGCTTAGATTTGCTTACCTTCCCTGTACTGCTCCCTCATGGTGATAGGCGAACCGAGGAAGTCAGCAGTGATGCCTTCCTGGCTCACACACTTTTTCTCCAACAAGGCCAGCGCCTCCGCAGATGTGAACTTGGGGATTGTCACCTTCTGCGCGCATTCAGGTAGGTTGGTGATCTACATAGACAGCCATGTACGGTTTTCCGCAGTGCGTGTGGGTGTGCAGTACTTAAACACACAGCGCTCTCCTGAGCCCTGCGGCCTTCAAGGCACAGCGCATGGCCGCTGTGTCCGTGATGTTTGCACACACTGGTGCTAGTAGCGTTATCAATCCTCGTCCAGAGGGCAGTGTCGGCATCAATTAGAGAGCTCGGCACTCGAAACACCTACCGCTTTGAAGTGTTCAGTTGATGCCACCTTGATCTTCCTCATGAGCTCGACAGAGCTTTTGCCTTTGTCGTCCAGGTGGGCACATATGCCTTTGCCAGTACGCAGGTCATCGAACAGACCCTTGCGCACCTGGTACAAGCCCATGGAAACCCTGGATGCATGCAACAACATGTGCGCATGTGCGCTGTCTGTGGTTCAAGAATCTCAACCACGAACAAGTGAAATCGCATCCTTGGCTGCCCGAACAAACCCTCAGATTGATTAGGGCCAGTTCCAGTTCCTGCCAGTTCACATATGGATCTGATCCGGGTCGGATCAGGATTTTTAATGAGCCAATTCATTCTTCAAGTTCACATGTAGATGGATCAGGGTTGTGGGATCAGCCAGAGTGGAGCCGATCCTGGATCCACTCGGGTCAGGTTGGATCCAGGGTGGATCCGGATCCGGGTCCGACAATATGCGAACAAGGGACACAGGCATGGATCTTACTTCTCCAGCATGTTCACGACCTCTTCCTCGGCCTGCAGCTCCGACACTGGCGTTCTTGCCTGGCGAAGCTCAGCCTTCTTGTTGTCCAATGCCCGCTCAACCTGCAGCTCATCCAGGGTTGACGGGAATTGCGTTAGGCAGGCCCAGGAAGCCAACCCCAGCGCTGCATGCAAGGGAATGCCCAGCTAGCCCAGCAATGCTGCGTGTGGTAGATAGCTGCGGATCACTGCTGGCCCTGGTGTTGCTGGTGTGGTGTGCGGAGGGCGTGGCCAGGGTGTGCGCTAACTACTTTGCCACAGGCGTTTTAGCCTGCACTTGTGAATCCCCACCTCGTGCATGGGGATGGATTAGCTGCATATATTCCTAGCATATGCAGAGGCTGTTGCACTGCTTGCACAGCTAGCTGGTCCTCACCTTGCTGAGCAGGCCGGGCACTGCCTGTGCAATGCTGGCACGCTGCTTCTGCTCCAAGATCTTTTCCAGTTTGGTGATACCGTAGTGGAAGGCGGTGGGGCTTCTGGCCATCTGCACACATGTGGTCATGTTGGCATGCATGTGAACCTGGGCGTATACAGGCGCAGTGCTCACAGCACGCAAGCTGCACATTGCACTCGATTTGTCGGTCTACATGCACTACCCCCCACCCGCCCCAAGACCACCACTAGCACAGCGGCTGCCCACATATGCAGCAGTGCAGTGCAGGGTTTGAATTTCGCAGTTTCCTTGCAGGCAGACATTAGCTTTAGGCCATGCTGACGTGCAGGGCTAGTCGTGGGCATACTGGTCATGGTTGTTCACACACATACATTCCAGTAGTGCACGGGAGTATCGCCTGCTCACCAACCCATTCTGCTGCCCCGTCGGCATGGGAGGTGGCTCGAGCTTGAGCAGATCATGAAACCATTCCTGCTCCTTGAAAGCAAACTGCTCGTCACCCCAGAACGGCCAATCGTTTTCATCATGCGTACGGTTCTTCACCTGCAAGCGACAGACGCAGGTGGCAGAGTTAAGGCCTGCAGCCACAGTCGGCGTTGGGAGCCCCACTAGACATTGTCGGGTCAGTGCATTTACAGCATGCACAGTGCGCGCACGCACACAGGCCTGGCATGCATGACACACCACGGCGCATGTAACAGCGAACATGCACGTGCACCACGCAGCAACACACCAGCATCATCGAGAATTTAAGTATTATCCCAGGCCTTGTGCGTGGTGCCCAAACGACCATCACCATGCTGCTTGAAGCTCAGACACCCTGCATTGCCCCTGAGGTCAAACAGCAAGCAACACCACTTGCCAGAACAATGTTCTCCAGCTCAATTGGCGGGACAGCAGTGTCCTTGATCCTCTCTGCAATCACTTTGTCGGCACCCTTCCGTTTGAGGTTGTCGGGGTTTGTCAGCACAACGATGACACGGCCCGTGAGGTCGATCCCATTTTTCTCCAAGGCATTCGTGATGATGCCATAGGCCTGAGATGTGGGCAGGTCGTTGGTAACCTTGATCACGCATAGCACGGTGGTCAGCGGGCTGCTCATGTGGCTCAATGCCATGTCACGGATCGCTGCAGGGACCGTACCCTCCTGCCCCTTGACAGCAGATGTCACAAAACCTGCGGCCCACGCACCATGAGTATGTATTAATCAGAGAAGGCAGCAACGGATTAAGGCCCGCGCGCTGCTGTGGCGGGCTGCGCATCGTTTTCCTATTACTGGCACCATGCTGAATAGCTGGTAAGGTAGGTGGCCGACATGCATGCTGCGAGGCGGGACCCGCATTTGTGGGTTACGTAACTTAACATACCTGCTGCTAATGCTTCGTTGCCAGCTTGCTTGGACATCAGCAGTGCAAATCTGCCCCCTCCATAGCCTGCTAGTTGTATTACTGATTTACTCGTATGCTTACTGCGCTTGTGCTGTTTAGGCGGGCGCATGGCCGTTTGCTCAGGGCCCGCATGCGCTGGACTGGGTAAGTGATGAGTGAGCAGGCTAGGAGCAATTTGTGGCAGATGAGGGGCAAGCAAGGGGGTGGAGGGTCAGCCCATGGGTACTTCGGCATGGGTTGCCCCTCATCTAAAACCAGCATGCTTGATTTCATTTGTGTCAGTACCAACATAGGGCCATAAGCATGGTCGCGAACCTGATACAACACACGCACAACAGCGTCGCACACGCACCTGGAAGGTCCGTGATGGTGATATCTGGGACATCGGTGTGCTCGCAGAACAGTTCAAGCGTGACATCAGCGACGTCCTTCCCATCGCCGGCGACAGCCTTGGTGGCGAGCTCGATCGCCGCTTGCACAGTCGTGGGCTCTGGCGGCCACGCGGTGCGGCCTTGCAGCAGGTCCTTGCACCACTCCCTGCAGTAAAGGGATTGCATATCAAACGGGATTAATCAAGCCCAACCGACTCTCCGTCCCTGCATCCAACGTTTTCCCACGGATGAAGCATCAGACAGCCCACCACGAGCCCAACATTAGCATCCACTCCATTACCATGCTGATGCGCGCGCCTGCTTTCCACTGACCCAGCCGGCGGCATCACTGCCCGTCTTGCCCGCGCTTCACCCGCGCCCCCATGAAAATTTGCTTGATGGCCCGCCACTTACGCCGCCACTGCAGTTATGTACTATTATTGCCCCCCTCCAATTGCTGCTCTATTGCATGGCAGCAGCATTCTCATACAGCTGCTGTCGAATACGCTAGGCCTGTTCATTCGGGGGCAGGCAAGTGGATGTGCTACTGGTACCATAAATTGACCTATTTTGGAACGCTCCTCAGCCTTCCATCCGCCTGCAATGTAGGTCCATTTGCTTGCATGTCGGCGCCAAGCTACAACCCCTGCTGCACGTTGGTACATTATAAAGAATATGGGAACTTACCTGGACTTGACATCCTCTGGGCCTCCCTCAAGGTTCTCAGTGATGAGTTTCCATCCGTCTTCCTCGAGCTGCTCAGTGTCAAAGCCTTGCCGGACCTTAGCCTCAGCGAAAGACAGTTCCGCACGCATCTTCACAGGGCTGTCACAGCTCCGCAGACGGATTCTCAGTGGTGTACGCGTGACGATGCTACCGCCAGTTGGTAGGCGCAGGCCTGACAGGGTTGTGATCAGGGAAGATTTGCCTGCGGCGTGCGTAGGCAGTGGGGGCCAGAGTAGTTTGTTGAGGCACATGCAAGCACGAACACCCATCGCCACCAACACTGAGCTGACATAAGTGCTTATGGTGTAGACGTTATGGCCTAAATGATTGCAAGATAGCAAAGTGGACGGCTATCATGGCAGGTCCTGGTCAGCAGTTTACCTGAGCTCTGGTCCCCGATGACAACCGTCTGTGGGAACTCAATTTCCTCCTTTGCCATCCCCGCACCCGAATTGACAAGCCTGTCTGCTTTGCTAAGCTTCTCCAGGATATCACGTTGCGCGTCACCAATCCGCTGGAGGGGTACAGCAGCCACAGCAGTGGCGGGCTGTGTAGTGGAGGTCATATTGCCCGGGTGGCGGTGATTTGAAGTGGTGCAACCTGCAGTAGTGCAGTGCATCAAGGGGAATTCTCGAGGCTGCAGGCAACATCGATACTGCTTCAAGACATCCTGTTCCATGATTATGCACTGCAGCAAGGGTGCATTGCGGAAATTGTGTGGACGCCACAAGCGCACGCATTGCGCACGCCCCAGGCCAGCCCAGTGTCACGCGTGTTGGGTGGATGCCCCAGCCAACTTTGGCACGTACAAATCTGAGAGTTGCAGTCCAGGTCTTGAGCATGGCTGTTCATTGCTGGGCTTACCTGGCTGTTGTGTCAGGGTTAAGCTTTGTTCCACACCAAACCACCAAACCCATCATCAAGCAACTTGGCCAAATACTGGCGGCCACAGGCGCCTATCACTCACCTCGTGCCGTGGGCAGCAATTGCAGTAGGTGTGTGTACGTGCCAATGTCAAAGGTGCCCAAGTTGATTGCTGGCCGACGCGGACGCCAGTGGTGTTAAGAGCTCAGCAGGGTGTTGCGCATACAGCGCATATGGGTGTGCCTTACGGTACGTGAGGCTTGCGCAAGACTGCTGATTACTTCCGGGTTTTATGGGACACCGTAACTGTGCCATTATTCTCCTTGCCGTAATTCCCCCTTGGCCACACACTCCGACAACCCTAGAGAAAATCAACCTCCAACCTTAACCACACACACGCTGGCAGCCTTAGCACTGCAGGCTGGCTGCATCATAGTGTGACATAACAGGTGTGCATGAGGTTCTGAGTAGCTTGGCAGCATGATCTTGTTGCAAATGGTTTCACATCGGCGGCAGGGCCTAGCGGCCGAGGTTGGCCTCCAGGACACATTCCTTGCCTACACGGGCAAACGTCCCCGTTGCCGACAACATAGACACTCAACCAGACATCCAACAGAAAGGCTCCTGAAGGGATGCTTCTGTGCTCCTGCTCCCGTGCGTGGTATCCCCCCGCCCTGGCAACGGTACGCACTTCAGCATGCGCCAAGTGGCACGAGCAGCTTAGGGTAGTGGGTGCCCTGGAAAGGAAGCACACCATAGGCAGCATTCCTAGCAGGTCCAGGCCCCAACTACTCCTGCACATGCCAAATGCATGTGCGTGTCATGCTGTCAGCGAGTGGATGCATCGGTGGGCGTCACGCACGTTGTGCAGAAGCGTGCCATATGTGCTCAAAAGGAGGTACTCGTAGTCGCAGTGCGCACTGCACACTAGGCCAGGCCTTCAACCTAAGTTCCTTGTGCGCGTATTTCAACGACGTATGCACGGTTTGGTATCTCCTCCACGCTCACTGATGGACGACTGATGATGAGACTCCTTGCTTGGCAGTGCAGGCGGGCGACACCTGTCGCTGGGCAGCAGTTTTGCACACCAGCAGATCATGGGTGGTGTAGCAGCCCCTGATCCACCTGTGCACCCTTGTGTGGGCATTGGCCCGCGACATGCTGGTCCAGGCCATTTCCAGGCTAGCAACGTATTCACTTCTCAGTACCGGATACACTTTTTGCCTGCAACGCGCCGCTTTCCCCTTCAGTGCACTTATATTTGGACATACAGCAGCCATTGAGCTGGTATCATCCGGCTCCTGAGCATGTATTTTTTGCATCACAGCATACAACGCAGCACGCACAACGTGACCAAGCAGGCAACGTCAATGGGCTTGCTCTGCCAGGCGGCTTGCGCAGAAGAAGACAAGTGGCAGCGGGACACAGGGCCTCACTGATTGCTAGTGTAGGGGCTTATACACTCAACCTTCGCCACCAGCAACTGCGTTCCCAAGGCCAGCGGCCACAGCCATTCAATCCTGGTCGCCCTACAAGCCGGTTTTCTGGTTCGGTATCATCTCGAGCCTGCTTAGGCCACAATGGCAGTCTGGCACCGCACTCTGGCGCCCCCCGCCATCCCCCTGTCCCTGCAGGCAGGGAACGTCGACAATGGCGCATCATGCCAAACGACATGGCCGCATCAGATAATGGTCCATCCTTTACCGGTAGTCATGTACTCCTGTACGACCACAATGCATGGACGTTACACGCACAGGCGGGTGGAGGCATGACGGCTGCAGGGGAGGCATGCTGATGATGGATTGACTGAAGGCCATCCGAAACAGGCAGGCACACAGCAGGAAACAGCGGTGCAGCAGGCACGGCTAGCCGCACGACGTGGCACATGTTGGCTAGTGGGATGCAGCGCACATTAGCATGCCTTGGGGATGCAGCGGATGCAGCGGCGCGTGCCTGTATGCAGGGGGGCTGGTGATGCGCTGCCCATGCAGGGCGAGGACAAGAGTCGGAACACAGCCACTGAAGAGCAGTGTGCGCAACTGCGCATTCAGTATGCAAACGGGCACAAACACATCAAATGCGGTGGTGCTGGAATACAATGATCAACCAGAAATGAAGAGGCCCACAATGTCGCCTGAGCGAGCGCACACGGAATGTGTGACAAAACTGACAATGGAATCCCATGCAAACAATAAGTCGGGAGTTGGGCAGGGAGTTGAGTTGCTTGCGATTCCTGAGCGCGAGACGTAGCTGGCAAGTAAAAGTCAGCCATAAACATGTACGTTGCTGCACACCCCAGCAAGGTTAGATCGTTATTGTAGCGTCGTGACACGCAACAGAAGGCCTTTCATCACGACTCAAAGCCCCCCATGCCGCCGTGCTGCTGTGAAAAGAACTGCTGCTGTTGCTGGTGTTGCTGCATCATGAGCTGCTGAGCGTACTGCTGCTGCTGCTGCTGCTGCTGTTGCCAGTCCAAACCGCCAGCGCTTCCTGGCCCACCCACCCCGTTGCCGCCCTGCTGCTGCTGGTGCTGCTGCCGCAGGTACATGTCTAGCTGCTGCTGTTGATGCTGCTGCTGCTGTTGTTGATGCTGTTGGTGCTGTTGCATGGAGGCCAAAAACCCACCACCACCGCCCCCGCCCCCGGCATTTATAATACCAGCAGCTTGCAGAGGCGTCTGCCGCATCGTCTGCATCATTCCCGACTGCCCGGACGGACTGCCGGGCCCACCCATGCCCCCAGCACCTCTCTGCTGCTGCTGCTGCTGAATCCCCGCCCCTAGGGCAGCGCCAAAGCCTTGCGGTGGCTGGTGGTTCGGTGGCAGCACCAGGGCACCAACCGACCCGCCTGCGGCAGAAGGCGAGCCGCCGCTTATTCGTCTCACACCAGCCTGGCTGCTCTGCTGATACGCCACGATACCCATGCGCGCCGGCGGCTGGACGCCGCCGCCCGCAGCGATGATGCCGCCGCCGGCACCCATGACCCCCCCGGGAGCAATGATGCCGCCCATGGCAGCGCCGGGACCGCCCGAGAGGCTCGGCGCGCGCGGTGGCAGCTGCTGCTGCAGCAGCATCTCGCCGGCTGCTGGCTGCCCCGGCCCCTTGAGCACCTCCATGACATGAAGATTCCTGCATCAGGAATGGCCAAGGGGGAGACACGATGCATGATGATGGGGAACGTCCTGCTTGCCAACCTTCCACTGATAACAACGACAAGCCACATCATCAGAACAGGTCAACAGGCAAACATCCAACACCAATGCATCCTTGGACCAGCCCACTGTGATGGTCAGACTGACGGCCAACGACCTCCAGACACAGTTGTTTACGACT
The DNA here is from genome assembly GCA_001662385.1 of Chlamydomonas asymmetrica. Classification (NCBI taxonomy): domain Eukaryota; kingdom Viridiplantae; phylum Chlorophyta; class Chlorophyceae; order Chlamydomonadales; family Chlamydomonadaceae; genus Chlamydomonas; species Chlamydomonas asymmetrica. The sequence goes on from BDDA01000555.1 coordinate 44,226, forward strand.
TCACAGACACAAGTTGGACACAGTGGTTGTTTGTTGTTGGTCATCGTTTGTGAAGTTAATTCGTAGAGGGCGGTCACATCTAGCTGTGCAACGGACTCGCTGAATGGTCGTGTCCGGTGACCACACCCAGGATCCACTTCGGCCACGGCCAGACGCGCAAAACACATGCAAATCGGAGAGTGGCGTCTGCCACCCGGTGCCCACACTGACAGGCGCTCTCACCTTGTGCGGTACAAATCCACTACATGCTGTAGCGCCTGCGCCTCGCTCATGCCCACCCCCTGGACCACCGCAACCGCCTCCAGCTCCTCCCCAAAGGAAGGCTCGTCCTCCATCGAAGAAATCCCATTGAGCACCGCTAACACTTGCGCGCGGCACGGCAGCGCGGCTGCCGCCGCCTGCGCCTGCGGCGTCTGCGGCCCGCGCCCGACGTGCAGGCCGCCCGTGCTCGTCGCGTTGTTTAGCGTGTTGACGTGCTGCTGCGACATGACGCTCAGCAGCATGTGCAGCTTGGCGCGAAGCGGAGCGAGCAGCGAGGAGAGCTGCGCCTCTGCCGCGTGTCCGCCGTCCGCCACGGCCGTCGCCGCCGCATGCGACTGCAGCAGCTGCGCGTAGCGCGCCTTGCACCGCTCGGGCGTGATGCACATCCACGGCGCAGCCCCAAGCAGCGACTGGTGCAGCGCGTTACTCACGAGCGTCCATGCGATGCTGCTCAGCAGTACATCCGTACCGTTGCTGGCAGCGGTACGTGTACCGCCGTGTACCGCCAGCGTTGCGGCGACGGCGCGACACAACGCGGCATCCCACGCCCCACTCCAGGGCGGCACGATGCAGCCCGCACTGGTGTCGGCCTCGGTGGGCGGCAGCCAGCTGCCGGCGACAATGCTGGCGCCGCGGCCGGCGGCGGCGGCGGCGGCGGCCGCGATCGCGTTGGCGGCGGCGCTGACGCTGCCGTGGCTGTTGTGCTCTCCCGTAGCACCGTTGGCCTCCCGCATGGCGCCTGCGGGGGCCAGCCCAAACACACACAACGAGTAATTTACGTCAACGGGTAACCTGACAGGTCTGACAACCACACATCTCACAGCATGAGCGCCACTGCATGAAAACGATGCGAAAAACATGTAGCGCTGACATGTATGACGCCAAACAAAAACGGTAATCGACTAACCACCGCCCCCACCTGGAGTCCGATGCCGCTTGTACGCGCTCTGCCCGCCGTCGCCGTCCTCCTGCTGGCTGTCCATGAGGCCGCTGCCGCTGTATGTCTCGTACCCATCCGCCAGCGCCATGCCGCCCAGCTGCGGCGGCGCGGACAGCTTGCGCTTGCGGCCGGGGCCGGCGGGCGCCACGCCGGGCGTGCCGTCCGCATTCAGCACCGGCTCCTCCTTGACCATGCTCTTGGGGCGGCCCTGCACGCGCCACACGCATCGCCACAGAGGTGCACACAAGGCTGACAGGATAGCACAGAATGGGCTATAGCAGTACTGTGCATGATCGGAGAAGTTGAATGTGGCTCTGGCAAGGGCAAAAGTGGTTTAGAGAGGTTGTGAACGATGCAAGGTATGTAAAGTGGCCAGAAATGGTTGCACAATGCAGCCCTGCACTGATTGCACGTGCCGTTCAGGAAAGGATGTGATACCCGTATTGCACAGCATTGTAGGCAAGCAACAAGCCAAACCGCAGCCTGCACAGCCGCAGCTGCCAAGCGATGAGCGTAACGCCGAGTGGCAAAAACGCTGTGGCGCGGCCGCCGTGTCGGTCACGCACCCGCTTCCAGTTGCCCCGGCCTGGGCCCGGCACGCCGTCTGCCACAACGGGCGCGTGTGGCGGCGCTATGAGTCCCGCCTCCAGCGCCTCCAGGTATCGCGCCTCCGCCTCCTCAGCGGCAATGGCTGCCAGCCGGGCGGCCTCCTCCTCCTCCTTGAGCTGCACACGGTGATGGATTGATTGCATGCGGTCATCGATTGCACACGGCATGGCGCGACAACGTGAGGTGACATGCGGACTAGAAGGGATTTGGCTAATCGTTGTGTGGGGCTATCTAAGGGATAGATGTGTTTGAATACGGTATGAAAATATGCCCAACACACAAATTGCAGTGCTGCAGCTGGAAGGACCCATCCATCAGGCTGGCACTGGTGAGGCAAGCGCGTTGGCTACCCACAAATGCCAGCGGACGGCGGCGCCAAGGCAAGCGCAGGGTGCCGCTCACCTGCTGCTGCACTTGTACCGCATACTCGCGGTACGCTGAGTCAGCCGCCTCACGGTCCCACTCCTCAACCTACACGCACGTACGTGGGGGGCGGGGGGACGGTGGCGCACAGGCACAGCAATAACATCAGAGCAGCACAAGCCAGCACTTGCACCAGCACGTGCCACGCATAAAGCACCCAGCGCGTGCAGTGACTACCGTAAGTGGACCCACGAATGATTGGGGTGGCCCTTGCAGCCTCCTGCATCACCTTCACTTCAATTACAATGCCATCTTCAGCTGCAAGTGAGCGGCACGCCCCCCCCAACTTTGTCTGCAACCTAAATGGTTGCGCAACAACGGTGCTGCAATGGCAATGCACTAATGCGGGGGGGGCACCAGGCAGGGGCACTTGCAAGTTGCATTACCGTATCTGCACCACCACCCCACCCACCAGTCGCTCCTCGCTCTCCTCGCTGGCCTCCGCCTCCAGCTGCTCCTTGCGGCGCGCCATCTCAGCAAGCTCCCAGTCCTCATCCTGGTGGGGGCAGATTGCGGTCGCCAGTCGGCACAACGATGGATGTGCAAGTACTAATGCGGTTCTCCCGAACAGCAGTCCCCCCCACCCCACAGTGGTTCTCCTCCACAGCGGTTCCCACTTCCCACACAACGGTTCCCCCCACTGCGGTTCTCCCCCACATCCGTTTCTCCTACACAGTGGTCCCCCCACACAGTGCTTCCTTATTCCCCCTCAGCGATTCTCCCCAACAGCGGTGCCTACTTCCCACACGCGGTGCCCCCTGATACACCCACACCCACTCACCCACCCACACCGCCCCACCCTCTACCCCACCTTGAGCGCCTCAATGGCGGCATTGGCCGCCGCCTCAATGTCCACCGGGTACATCTCCTCTAGCAGCCGCACCGCGTACATTTCCACAGGCTTGAGCCCCGTCTCCAGCCGCACCAGCATGTCGGCGGCGGACGCGCGGCCGCCCATGGCGCCGCTGGCGCCGTCCAGCATGCCGCCGGCTTCGTCCATGTCGCCCATGCCGCCCATGTTGCCCAGCATGCCGTTGAGCATGCCAGGCCCTCCCTGGACACACGACACAACACAGTCCAGCGCAGGCAACGTACCGCAGAAGGCTTAATGAAGGGTACGCTGTCATGCAATACCGAACAGGGACGTGAGAAATTTTCCAAGTCAACCATCCCTCTGGGCAACAAGCCAACCATCCCTCCTGGACGACATGAACGCGCCTCACGTCCAATGCATACAAGCACGCACCTTGGCCCCATCAGCATCTTGTGGCTCGTCCTTGATGTCCGCATCGTCATCATCCCCCTCGCCATCCTCCCCTGGAGCTCCAGCACCCCCGGGCGGGGGCTCCTTAGTAAACTCCTCCAGGTCCTCGTCAGCTTCCTGCACAACCATGGCAAGGCACAGGCATGCTGTAAAGACTGAACAGGAGCAACAGAACCCGGTGCGACTTCTCACAGCAATAACACCCGCAGGCACATGCACAACGCGCACCTTCTCGGCCGCCGCAGCGGCGGTGGCGTCCGCCTCGTCCTCTGCGCTGCGCAGCGCTGCCTTGATCTCGTCTGACGTCATCCCCGCCGCGCCCGGGTTGCCGAAGAAGTCCTTCAGGTTGATTTTCTGCTCGCATGTGCACCCAACCGCAGCACCCGGGACCCGTCACAACAAGCATTTCATTTGTGTTCATTCAACCCTGCTCTCGAGTCCCTTGCCCTGCATGAGCAAAAACCTGGCTTGCCATATTTTCGCTCCTGGCAATGCTCTGCTGCAATCAATACAGTATTATGTATGGCCTGGGCTTTTGAGCCGCTGACACGTGCCTCACGTCCGTCATGGTGGGGCCAACCCGCATCCGTCATGCGCCAATGCCGGCTGCGGCACACACGCTGTGATGCGCCCGCCCGCCCCACCTGTGGTATGGTATGGTATTCGTATGTTACATCAGAAGCACGTCAGCCAAACGGCCCTCACCTGCAGTATGTCGGGCGTGAAGCCCCCCGACTGAATGGCCAGGAAGTCCAGCTGGCGCTTCTGGTCGCTCTTGCGCAGGATGTTCTCCTCGATCGTGTTCTCGCTCACCAGGCGGTAGATGTGCACCTCGCGCGTCTGGCCGATGCGGTGGCACCTGTCCTGGGCCTGCGCAGCGTGCACGCATGCGAGGGGAGGGGGGGGGAGAGAAGTTGAGGGCTGTAGGCTTCTCGTTTCAAGAACTATTCGCGGTGAGAGGAGCTCTCTGGTTGAGGCCAACGCTGCCCTCACAACAAGGGCACGTAATGCTCGCACAGGACTCCGCATGTGTTGGCTCGGGCAGGGCGCAGGGCATACAGCAGCAGGCCGGCAGGCGTGCATGGGCGCCAGAGCGCATACGCATGTAACAGGTCAAGATGCGGGTGACGTGCCTTCCATGCGTTGGTGGCGATCAGGGGTGGGCACGGGGGCAGTAAGGGGAGGCAGCAAGGGGATCTGTGAACCCAGTACCACCCTACACACCCAGTACACCCAGTACATCCAGTACCTGCTGGTCCATGGCGGGGTTCCAATCCGAGTCGTAGAAGATGACGGTGTCGGCCCCGGTGAGGTTGATGCCCACGCCGCCGGAGCGCGTAGAGAGGATGAACACAAAGGTCTTGGGGTCCGTGTTGAAGCGCTGCAGGGGATACGTGCATACGCAGAGGGAGGGGCGCACCACAAAAGAGTTGGACACACAGGGTGCACTCACTGTATCGAGGTCACGTGCGTGCGCACACGCTGCACCATACCAGTAGCATGTCGGTGCTGAAACAATCTTGTCAGGGCCAAGCCTGATTGGACAGGGCAGCGCACCGTTCTGCCATCGACAGCACGACTGACGTGCCTGTTATGCTACTTCCCCTTCCGCCTGCGTGCCATATCTATCTGCCCTGCGAGGCTCGGCCGCGCGGGTCCTTTACTGCCTCAGCACCCAGCACCTTGCACACTGGCTGACAGCACACGTTTAATCGCCTCATTGACAATGATGCTGACATCACAACCACGTTGCCATGGGCTCTAGCTTATGGCTATACAGTGTATGTTTGCTACACAGTGGATGAGAGATCTGATCTAAGGAGAGCACCTGTAACTCAGCATGAGCCAGGGTACCCAGTCAACAAATGTTTCGCATTGGTAACGACCGCAACGAGGTCGCCATCAATGCCAAACATTCGATGACCTGGTGCCCTGGCTCATGCTGAGTTACAGGTGCTCTCCTCAGAAAACCTCTCACTCTCTCCACAAAAGCCGAACTTGGTTTGGTCGGCCAGGTCATGCGGCGCTCCAGTCAGCGACACTGTTGGTGCTGATGATGCCGTGCCTACGCCTTCCACCGTTCCATATCCCCAAACGACCTGACCTGCATGAGTATCTGGCGCTGCTCCGGCTTGGTGGATCCATCCAGCCGCATGTATGTGTAGCCATGCAGGTTTAGGAACACCTCCAGGATGTCCAGCATGCGCGCCATCTGCGCGTACCGCAGTAGTACAACATTAGAGCAGCACAGGGTGGGGACAGGGCGCACGAGGCCAGGCAGTGCGCAGAAAAGTCATTGTCTCAAGCATAGGTTGCTGCACAAGATGGGCAGCAACCCATGCAAACAGCAAAGCGATTTCCATTTGAAGCCCGCCTGTGCCCCCTATGCTCACTGCGATATGACATGAACATGCAGGCTTCCGATGTCAGGGCATAACTGTAAGGCGCAAGTCAAGGGGTAGAAAGCTTGCGATGGCAAGGCGCAGTCAATGGTCATGTGAACCCTGCGACCGCGTGCACAGCGCTGCCTTGTTAATTGCATGGTACGTGCACAGCTGCACGGCTGCACGGCTGCAGTCACAGGTTGTGGTGGGTACTGGCTGGTCATTGTGCAGGCTTGGCCAGGCTGTGGGCCAGGCTGTGTGGCCGCACCTGTGTGAAGATGAGCACGCGGTGTCCGCCGCTCTTGAGGCGCCGCATCAGCACCGCCAGCTCCTGCACACAGCACACAAGTGCACAACGCAGCACGCCACGCCGATTGTTGCATCACACATGCACACAACAACGCCGGACATTCCAGACCAAACACACAAATCAGGCCAAACAGGAAACTCATCCGCAAATGACACGCAAAGGCACCAGCTGGGTAGACAATCACATCAACCGGAGCGCGTTGCCCATCACAGCTCAGAGCCGCAGATTACACTCCTTGTGGCATGTTGTGTGTGTAAGCGCCATCCGACGCACGGACTGCTGATCGCTGGTCCATGCGATGAAAATAAATGGGATCCGAGGCCGGGAGGGAGTGCCCAGGAGCTCTCACCTGCAGCTTGCCGCAGTCAAACTGCACCAGGCGGCGATCCGGGAAGAACAGCTGCTGCCGCACCATGGCCTGCCGCAGCGGCCCCGAGCGCCGGTAGAACTCCTGCGCGGCGATGAACTCACGCGTAGCGGCGGCGCGCAGCGCAGACACGTCGGGGCGGCTGCACCATACCACCGGCGCCGGCGCGCGCGCCTTGGGGATGGCAAACATGAACTCCGCCATCATGTCCTGCACAGCGAGCGATACATCAGTACATCAGTACATCAGTATATCCGTATGTCAGTACAGGTATATCAGTGCATCAGTTGTGCAGTACGTAAGTACTTGCACACTTCCATACGCAGCGAACACCACAAGCGGGCGCACACCACAGCAAATTGCATCAGGCAACCCACCAACAGGGCGCATAAAAAACAGAATAATACTGGACCATGGCGCTCTTGGGGCACCTCAATCGATGTGTAATCGGATGCTCCTCCCGAACGCACCTGGCAGGCATGCGCGCGTTGCGGGTAGGTGCACGACAGCTCCCTCACACACGAGCTGATGCCCACGCCACGCAGCATGCGCGAACTGCGCACGTACAGCCCTTCGCCGCCCTCGCTGCCGGCAGCCGCCGACGCCAACGTCGCCACGGACGGCATGCACAGGTGCTCCAGGCCCGCGGGCCGCAGCCTGGCGTCCGCCGCTGTGCCGCCAAACACCACGCACGCGCCTGCACCGCGGTATGGCGCCGGCTGCACAGTGATCGAGCTGCTCTCGCCATGCGACGCTGAATTGCCGTTGGCAAGCACCAGGGGGGGCGCAGTGGTGTCGGTGGAGCCGGTAACAGCTGAGGCGGCGTCCATAGCGAGATCTCTAACCCATGCAAGATCTGGATTCAGCGCCTTGGATGTGGCGTGGGCCACGCACAGCAGGCGGACGAGGTCTGCGCCGTAGATCGGGCGCTGCTGGCGGCAGCGGGCGTCGCTGATGCTGGCAAGCAGCGTCAGCCGGGAGTTGCGCCAGGCCACGCGACGCTGGTGCTGCTGCTGCAGGCTCTGCGCCAGGATCTGATACGCCGGCGATGACGTCAGCGCCCCGCGGTACGACAAGACTAACGTCCCGCACTGCTGCTCGTACCGCTGCTGCTGCTGCTGGTACTGCCCCACCTGCTGCTGGTATTGGTGTTGCACCAGCTGCTGCTGCTGCTGCACCGCCAATGATCCCATCCCGAGGCCTGCCGCTTCCCCCATCCTCCCCATCGCACCGCCGCCGATGCCGTTCGGAGCTCCGTAACCTGCTCCGAAACCACCGGCCCCGAGCAGCGCGGCAGGCGGCTGCGGCGGCAGCGGCGCGTGGGGTGGGTGCAGCGCAGCCGCCGCCTTGGTGAGCGGGTCGACGTCATCCTCTGCTGCTGCCCACTCTTGCACGCCACACTCGCGCTGCATGGCCGAGAACGGGACGGCAAGGCGCGCCACCTCCAAGCCGTCCCAGCGCGTCATGTGCTCGTTGCCTGTCGGGGCACACCGCGCAAGCAGGTAAGTATGGGACCAACCGTTCGGCCACAAGCCATCGTGGCTACGATGTTAACACCACCATACCAAGCAACCTGTGGTCCGAAACAGCGCATGCTGCCGTTAGCACGGCTAGCCAAGTACAAGCTCAATCCACTCATTCCCTGCACCAGCCATGCACATGGTTCCGTGCAAGCCTTTTCAAGGGCTGTTTCCCGCACGCCTCAAGTACTCCCCCCTCCTCCTTTACTGCCTCTTCCTCACGTCCACTCTCATGATGCAAGTATGCCGTACTCTTGTACACTGTACACAGGTACGCACCTGTGAGCATGAGGCCATCACCCACCACGTCAAAGGCCTCAAGAGGCCCCCGCGCGACGCCGTACTGCACCCTGCTGGGCACCTGCCACTGCAGCCCCGGCACCATGTCGTATGACGTCACGATGGGCCGCCCCTCAAACAAGTCCGGGTGGTTGCACACCTGCGCACAGGGCAGGGCAGGGACGATGTCAAACACCGATACCGACTTTGTGATGATAATGATATATTGACATGATTCAGCGCCCACAGCAGACGTGCGTCAGGTGTCAAATGAACTGGCCGCAAACGAGGTGTTACGGCATGCCAGGCAGCGACGCTCTGCATCGGCGCAGCGATTGCGCAACTGCACTGCGGCAGCGCCGAGTCACACATTACCCCCCCCGTCACAACAAGATGCGCGTCGGCGTGCAGCCTGCGAGTGCAAGGCCACCGAATCAAAGCCATCGTCCATGTTGGATTGTCAGTGCACTGCCTGATGTGCCGCCTGGTGTACCGCCTGACCTTGCGCAGCGACATGAGGACGTTGATGATGCCCAGGAAGTTGCCTGAGGCCAGCGTGCTGCGCGCCTCCTGTGAGGCCATGTAGTCCTCGTACAGCGTGCGCTGCGGGGGCAGCAGGGGCACAGACACACACAATGTTAACATCAGGAGCGTGTCAACTAAGCGCTCCATGCTGGCCCCGGATGGGGAACCACATGTACGCGTGTGCGCAGGGGTGAGCGCGGGTCAGCATTCGCACAAGGCAGCATGTAGGTGTCACAGGTCAGCACACAGATAACCACTGCGTAAGCAATTGCAAATGACTGTGAGCTAGGCTTTGATGCGATGGGTGACATCTGTGCATCCCAAGCAAGTGCGCAGGACCGCGACTGACATGTGTCTGTGTCTGTCAGAAATCCAGTTTGCGCTGCCACGGCATGTATGCGCAGTGGCCCGAAGCAGCTAGGCCTGGTTATCAAGCCTGTATGCTTGCGGCAACCCCAGCCTGGCCAGTTCCAGTTCGCAGCACCGCTGCACACCATGCTGGTGCACCCTTTGTGATAACATTGTGATGAGCACACCAAGCACTGGTTTTCAGCTATGGTGTGCATCTCTGTGACCTGAGAGATTGGCCTGTTGCAGTGTGTGTCAGGGTCTGCGTGCGAGCTGTCGCTGCGCAGCCTGCAAAGAGAGTCAGGACGACTCATCATCACCCACCTGGCGCTTGGACAAGCGGCAGTACACCACGTGTTCGTGCTTTGCAGGCATCTGCTTCTCCACCTCGCTCTTCATGCGGCGCAGCAGGAAGGGGCGCAGCACGCCGTGGAGCCGTTCCACCAGTTGCTGCAGGGGG
>BDDA01000555.1:54823-74647 GCA_001662385.1 Chlamydomonas asymmetrica
AGCACACCCGGGGGGGGGACGGCGCCTCAGAGTGATGCTGGGCGGGATCCGGAATCCACCACCATGCAGGACCTCACTCACCAAGCATTAGTGTCTGGTTATCATTCGGAGGTGTGATGTCATCAAGCGAAAAGCATGCATCAGGGCTATTGCCGGTAGGGAGGTACGCGAACACGCCCTCAACATAAAACGAGCGCCCATGTACCGTACCGACAAGTCCTGTAATAGTGAGCCAGTACCTTATTGTAGGCCTCCGAGCCCTCCACCATGCCTGTCAGAGGGTTGCAGAACCAGTCGCGGAACTGGGAGTGCGACGCAAAGACGTGCGGCATGAGGAAGTGCATGAGGGACCACAGCTCCATGAGGTCGTTCTGCAGCGGCGTGCCTGCATGCCGCAAAGCAGGGGAAAGAGGGGAAAGAGGGGAAAGAGAGGAAAGCGTCAGCAGCCTTGGGCAGGCAGAGGCACGATGCAGTTGGCACATTATGTAATGGCCTAATGGGTGCGAGAAAGGCACCGCTCCAGCATGGATCAACAACGGGTTCGCAGCACAGCACAGACCTCAGCACAGGCATGTCAACACACCATCGCCTAGTTGGTACACGCTTGCCATGTGTGCGGCATCACACGTAGGTAGGTGGTGGTGCACGTCATGAAAATGTGCTCCACAGCGCTTGCACCACAGCTGTACATCAGTACATGCAATCCCATGCATGCATGCGCCCGCATGCGCCTGCGCACACGCAACGCTCACCTGTGATGAGCAGCCTGCGCTTGGAGTTGAACCTCAGCAGCGTCTGCCAACGCTGGCTCTTCCAGTTCTTGATCATGTGCGCCTCGTCCAGGATGAGGTACTTCCACTTCTTGCGCCGGAACATCTTCGCGTCCTGCGTATGCCAATGTGAACGCATCAACACACATCGCACGCCGCATTACAGCAATGTCCATTGGTTGTGTGGAGCCGGAAAAAGGAACACAGAAGCACCCAACGATAACGTGTGCGATCTCTTTGCTGGCCGCTCGCCCCGTGCACCGTGAAGCGTGTTGCAGGATTGCAGCCACCTTCACTCCAGGCAATGTACCCTCTACTGGCGCCAAGTGCAGTCACCCTCAGTCACATCTTTAACCGGGCGGTGCCCTGACCACACAAGTGTTTTGTCCCCCCTTCCCCCCCCCCCACACACACACCTGCAGCACGAGCGTGTAGCTGGTGATGCAGATGTGGAAGGCGTTGGGCTTGGACCAGCCCTGGCGCTTGGCCTTGCGCTCCTTGGCGCTGCCGTAGTAGGTGAGCAGCTTGAAGGCGGGGCACCACTTCTTGATCTCCATCTCCCAGTTGAGCATCACGCTGGTGGGCACGACGATCAGGTGCGGCCCCCAGATGCCTGTCGTGCAGCGCAAACATACCACAAGCCATGATACAATGGGACAACAGCAACAACAATCGTGCTTGCAGGATGTCAGCAGAGAGCTTCAAGCCCAGGTTGGGTTTCACAGCGGCTTCGCATTTAACCCGCCACGTGCGGCGAACAGAGCGGTATGTGCGTGGACGCTTAAACGCACATCTCGAGTGTCACCAGGCAGGTCAGCATATGGGGTATAGGCCTCACCTTGCTCGCAGGCCAGGTGCCCCAGCAGCGAGATGGTCTGGATGGTCTTGCCCAGGCCCATCTGCATAGAGGAGGAGCATGGCACACACACGTAGGGACCGATGCACAACGCAGAAAAATGCGACGTGAGTCGGCGGTAGTGGGGTGTAACGACCAGCATCCAAAAAAACTCCTAAACCCCTGCCTGAAACCTGAAACCTGAAACCGGAACACACAGGAGTGGGAATCGCGCGATGACCTTGCACAATCGCCTGCCCCTTCAGCATATGGACAGCATGTGCGTGCAACCGCGTGCGCAGGCAACGAGGCCAGCTCAGCCGCCCCCTCCCTGGCCTGTTCACACGATCCCTTGAGCCTCTTTAACAGTACCGCTATCTGATCGCCTGCCCCACCTCATCCGCCAGGATGCCGTTGAGCTTCTTGTGGTAGATCGTGACCAGCCAGTCCAGGCCGATGTGCTGGTACTCCCGCAGGGGGTACTTGAGCAGGAAAGGGACCTGCGCGTGAGCAAAGAACCCAGACAATACAAGAGTAGAGCGTTTCAGTCAAGCACATGGATGGCCAGCCCCGCCAAGCTGAGAGGCCGACATTGGCTGCGGTGTGGCGAATGAGTGTATTCGGTCGATCACACCGCAGTGGGGGTGGATGGCTGGATGCAACATGCGGCCTCTCATGCTACGCCCCCTAAGGGGGGCAGCAGCATGGCGCCACTGCCTGTGGCCCTCACCTTGGTTTTGACCTTGGTGGTAGAGAAGGTGGTGCCGGTGGGCTGTGCGGCGATTGCGTCCATCGACACCGCCTCAAAGCCCTTGCCCTCAGGCGCCGGCCCCTCAGCCTCCTCCTCCCCGCCTTCCTCCGCCGCCGCCGCACCAGCTACCACGGCTGTAGCGGCAGCGCCCGCTGCAGGAGCAACAGAGGGCCCTGCTGACGCGTCTGCAGGGGCCCTCGGGGCGGCTGCAGTGGCAGGAGGTGCGGCAGCCCCAGCGGCCGCTGCGTGCTGCCCGGGCGATTGCTGCTGCTGCGCCCTAGCCGCATGCTTGCCTGAGCTGACCGAAGGCGTGTCTACATCCATCTTCACGGGTGGGGTGCTGCTGCTGCCCGGAACAGCTGCCCCTGATGCAACTGCGGCTGGTGCTGGCGCCGGGGCGCAGCCAGGCTGCGCACCTGCCGGGCTGGACACCTGCACCTTTTGCTGTTGCTGTGGTGAGATGTCCATGGGCTCAGGCTCTTGCTTGACCTGCGCACCCGCAGCTGCAGCGGCATCAGCTGCATGTGCATGCGCGGGTGCGTCGGTATCCCCAGGCTTGACAGCCGCCGCTGACGCCGCAGGCGCCACGCTGCCCGGTGAAACCGGCGACACGGGATTCTTGCGGGGCCTGCCGCGCCCGCGCTTGGCCGGCGTGTCCTCCGAGGGGGACGCGGGCTCCGATGCAGCCGTCGCAGTCGCGGCTGCTGGTGGCGCGGCGGGTTTGTCTGCAGCAGCGGGGTGCGTGGCGAGAGGCTCGCCTGCAGCAGCGGTGGCAGCAGTCTCCTTGGCGTGCTGCTGCTGCTGCTGTTTGGAACTGGGCGATGCGACTTTGCCCCGGCCTCGCCCCTTTGCAGGCGGAGGCTCCTCCGCTTCTTCACTTTCATCTTCATCGTCAAAGTCATCCTCCTCATCCTCATCCTCACCTCCGCCCCCCGCAGCGCGCTGCGCTGCATATCGCGCCAGCAGCTGCTCAATGGGCAGGTTGGCTTCATCCTCCAGCGCTGCCAGCTCCACATCCGCGCTGGGCACGGCACCGTCACCGGCGGCCAGAGCCATCTCCTCGTCAAGCGTCGTCTCGTCGTCCTGGCGAGGAACAAACCACATCAGTACACTTAACGTTCTCATGCAGGCCGGGCACACATCTTCTGCCTGAAACTACGCCGAAAGGCACAGCGCCTGCAACCTTCCAGGTGAACACTGCAAAAACATTTCCCCGTGCATGCTGAGGTGCACACTGGCTCAAGCTGCAACCAACACATCGCGCAGTGTTTGGCATGACCTGCGCCATTCCATGTTATGTAATTTATGTTGCATCAGGAGAGTGTCGGTCAAATGGCCCATCGGGCCAGATGGGAACCAGACGACCAGAAGAGGCTCACCAACCTAGGCACATGGCGTGCCAGAGCGCGACAGGCGCTCAGTGCAACACATCAGCATCATGCAGAGTGCCCCATACTACACCACCCCATTTCCTTGACAGTTCTCACCCTCTCTCGCTCCCCAAACCTTGCAACGTACGTGAAGCCCAGCACCCACAGCACCCTACCACCACTGACACACACGACATGCCGGAACCCGATCTCTCTTTGCTGCAGCTTTGCGTACTACAGCAGCAGACCGCTCCTGCTGTGCCTCAGCACGGCAGCACTCACCTCGTCATCTTCATCCACTTCATATTCGTCCACGTCGTCCATGTCAGCTTCGTCTACGCCCAGCGCGCCCCCGCCACCACCGCTTGCGGCTGCGCCGGCGCTGCCGCTGGGCCCCGCACCGTAGCCTGAAGCGCCTGCGTCAGCAGAGGCAGAGCTGCCCGCAGCCGTTGCCCCGTTTGCGTCCGCCGCCGGCGCTACATCGGTTTTGCCAGGTGGAAGCTGCGTGCTGGCGCTAGCGGCTGCGGGGCCATCCGCATGGTGATGAGGACGGTGTGCTGCTGCTGCTGCTGCTGCTGCCGGCTCTGCGCCTGACGCATGGATGCTGCCACCAGCAGCGGCGTCAGAGGCGGCCGCAGCCTGTGATGCAGGCCCTGCCGTTTCCAACCCGGGCTCGGCCCCCGCTGCCTCTCCCGCTGGGCCCTGCTGCGCTTTTGCTTGCTGCTGGGCGGCCCGTGGGGTGCGTTTGGCAGGCTCTGGTGCATTCTCCTCCTCCTGTGCCTCCTCACCATTGCCTGAATCATCTTCATCTTCACTTTCATCGTCAAAGTCATCCTCCTCATCCTCATCCTCACCTCCGCCCCCCGCAGCGCGCTGCGCTGCGTATCGCGCCAGCAGCTGCTCAATGGGCAGGTTGGCTTCATCCTCCAGCGCTGCCAGCTCAACATCAGCGCTAGGGACGGCACCGTCACCGGCGGCCAGAGCCATCTCCTCGTCAAGCGTCGTCTCATCGTCCTGGCGAGCAACACGCAAAGCAAGCGCGTTGCACTGTATGCACCCAACAGCGCACAACGCAGCCGGCGCACCCTGCAGGCATCCCGATGATTGATTGCCTGATCCATCCCCTTGAATTTGCATCTTGGGCTCTGCACAAATTTGCCTTATGCATTCTCTGACTCGCTTGCAGCTGTATGGAGCACTGCATCGCTGCATGCTGCCCGCATGTGCACGCGCAACAGGACTGCGACATGCGAACCGGCGAGCGCGGCAGCCAGGCTTGCCAGCAAGCGCAGTACAAAAGGGCTTCTTGACAACACGTGATACAGACAAGGCTCTCACCGCGCTGTCCTCGTCCACTTGATAATCGTCCTGATCCTCCTCCGCAGCGCCAGCGGCGTCACCACTGCCGCTGGCACCGGCACCTGAGGAGGTCGAGGGGCCCGCATCGCTGCCTCCCACAACGCCCCCTGGAGCTTCCTGATCCTCCAGCAGGCTGCGCAGACCGGGCTCGTCGTCGTCATCATCCCCTGCTGCCTCCACGCGCTGGCGCTTGGCGGCCTCAGCAGCGGACGCAGCGCCAGGGCTGGCTGCTGCTGCTGCTGCTGCCGCTGCTGCGGGTTCGTGAAAGGACACCGACTTGCGCTTGGCTGCTGCTGCTGCGCCCGGCGCCGCAGCAGCTGCTACGCTCCCGGGTGCAACTGGCTGCTGCTGCTGCTGGCTGCTCTCCGGCTGGGCAGGCGCTGCGGAAGGCTCCTGCTTGACCGGCACCTCACTGGGTGGTGGTGGGGCCGTGATGGCTGCCGGGGGCTCCACGGAGGTACGGAGGCTGGCAGGCGCCACTGGCTGGGAATCATCTGCAGGCAGGTTCACATCGGCGACACCATCAATCATTGTCCTGTGCCCCATGAGCCTCTAATGGATGTGCGGAACGCATGGTGGTGCACACCGGTGGTATGTAACCGGTATACCAACGATATGCCCAAGTTGGCCGATTTTGTTATCATGACTGGCCTAACCCAATAAGCCCTGTGGTGGTGTCGGCCCGCTCCTGCACGGGCTGTACCGCTGGCCCTCCCCCCCCCTCCCCCCCTCACCTTCCGCCAGGTTGGCGGCCAGCAGCTTGGAGTACTTCTCCGTCTGTCCCACGATGAGGTCCAGGTGCTTGTCCATCTGCTCCTTCTTACGCGACTCAACGCCCACCGCCACCTTGGTCTGCACCACGCGCCGCGCCTTGCCCCAGAACGCAGCCACCTGCGCATGCATGCATGCGCGTAGAAGCATGTATGTCAGGAAGGGGCGCCCGTGGGGCTATGCTATGTGATTCTCGGGATCACATGCATGTCAGTGCGTGTGATGTGTGGGGGGAGGGGGGAGGGAGGTGAGGTGTTGGCAGGTGGGCGTTGTCCGCCCAGGAGCCATGACAATTATCACCGAGACAGCCGCGGCCTTCGCGGTGTTCGCAGGTTGTCGCTGCCGTAGAGCGCTTGCAAGCAAACGCACAACCGCGGAGCAAAGAGTGAACGCATGCAGACCATGCAGATGAAGAGTGTTGGCGAACGACGCCGTTCAGCACATCCGCCATGCGCCCGCGTGCAGAGAGAGTGTGCGGATCCCTTGCATTTCATCATTGCCCTCCCTGGTGCAAAGTGCCGGTGAGGGCATGCACGCATGGGTTGGACGCGTCACATGCACGATCGGTGGATGTTGATTGACTGGCATGGGTTCTCGTCGCTCCAGCAATTCGTTGGCGCCTGCACATGCCCGCCATGACTGTAGCACTGCGGTACTGCATGTACATGCACCTGCTGTGAGATCCACTTTGCGTGCTTGCGCGACGCCGCCTCCTCGTTGCGCTGCCGGTGCAGCTCGCGGTTGTCCAGCGCCAGGTTTGACTTGCTGGCGTTGACCACAAAGCGCTTGCACTGCTTCAGCTTCCAGCTCCGTTCCCTGAAACGTAACAGTGAATTGTAGCAGCATGCCATAGCAGCAGGAGCACCGTGAGTGAGTGGGTGAAGGCTGATGAGTCGAACACACAGGGGACGCGGGCTTGTGGCCTGTGTGCACTGCCGACCGCGCTGTGGCAGCAGAGTGCGATAGGTGATAGGTCTGTGTGCTGGCGGTGACATGCCGCCCAGAGTTGGGTGCGGCAGCAGGCACGCAGGTTGCACACAACAGCTGAGCAGGCGGCGCTCAAGTTGGTGTGAAACCGCTGTGGCCAGCCGGCAGGCCTGGCACACGTACGCATCGCATGCATCGTCATGGTGAAGGTCGCGCCGGTCAGGAACTTGCCCATACCCGCAAATGATGACTATGCAACTGTGTCATGACCGGCGCTGGGCAGCACTGCAGCAGGCACACGCACACTCCTCGACCCCATGCCACGGGATGGCGTGCCATGACTCACTTTTGAACATCTTTAGCGAGCCACTCCATTTCCTCCAGCAGGTGGTCCCAGTGGGTTTTGTTGCGCTTGGGCTCAGGGAAGGGCGGCAGAACTGTCTGAGATGAACGTATGCGCTTTGCTGTGGCAACGACAACGTCCTCAAACTCCTCCTTGCTCTCCATTGACACGCCCGCGTTGTATGCAAGCGAATTCAGTACGCTCTGGCTGAAGGCGCGCTGCTGAGCAGCTGCTGCTGCAGCCGCAGCTGCTTCGGCTGCAGCACGGATGGCCATGTGGTGGAGCTTGCCCTTGGGCCCCCGCCTGCCCTTGGTTGCGGGGCGATCGGCAGCATCTGCGTCGTGGTCACCTGCATCAGTCTCGTCCTCGGTCCCTGCAGCGTCTGTGTCAGGCATTTCCTCATCATCTTGCTTGCCCTCCTCGCCTGCACCTTCTTCACCGTGCTCAGCTGCCTCGCCCTCATCCGCTTCCTCGCCATCGTCCTGTACGCTGCCGCTGCCCGCGGCCTCGCTGCCCTCCTCCCCGTCCTCGTCTTCTTCGCCCTCGCCTTCATCCGCGCCCTCATCTCCTTCCTCATCAGAACTTCCTGTGCTGGCCTCTGCCTCGTCCTCCACGTCTGCTTCAGTGTCTGTCTGCACGGTTGCCTGTTCACCGTCGGGATCGCTCGCCAGCCGCGGCTCAGGGGATGGAGCGTCCAGGTTCATAATAGCCAACCTAGCTGGTTTTGCTGAAAGGCTGGCCTCTCACCGTGCAAGGTCGGCCATGGGTCCGGTGTTGGGCCTGGCGCCGGTTCGCCCAAGCCGCGTTGCAGTCACACGTCAGATGAGATGTAGAGAGCCAGTAAACTTTAGTCAAGCACAGTGTCTTATCAAGTGTTCCACACAGTACTGAACTGTTGTACTGTCTAAAGTTCGGCACTGAGCTGTTCAATTGTTAAACAAGGCTTGCCGTGTGGAATTTGTGCAATAACACTGTAGCGCAACAGGAGCACAGCTTATTATCGAAGCCTGTTCAGCCACGTTGCCTGCAAACCACACTGTCATGATGAGCTCGTTCCGTGGACTTGCCGAATCATCCGCCTCGCGCCATGGCAAGGCATTCACGCAGAACGGACACCTAGTACTACCAGGCTGCATTGTACTCGAGGGTGATGAGTATAGACCTCAGGAATACTTCCCCATTTGGTTCCAACCTGCTGCGTCTATGACACAGTAGGTTGCGTAGTGTGACGTGCTGCTGGATGAGTTGGGTTGGTGTGCGCAAAACGTTCTTCGTACTGGGGCACAGGCTGCTTACTAACACGTTGTGTGTCATACTACCATAACTGTTGGTGCTTCAGTTGCACAGCATTTCGGCCTGCAGGGTGGTCCAGTAAGTTGGTGAGCTATGGGCGGGAGTGCGCTCCTTCACAACACTGCTGTCGGTATTGCCTACAGCACTGGTGCCGGGGCGAATCTTCACGAGTTATGTGATCAAATCAGAGGTTTGAAGAATGTTACTACAGGGACCGCTGAGAAGGCAAGACCAGGACTCCGTGTTGTTTAGCGCGGTGGTGTGCCAGTGCTGCGGGAGCAGCAAGCGGGCGGCATTCCATCATGCTCACAAGCCTGCAGGATGGCTACGACCGTGATCGTTAGATAGTCATAAGCGAATCGTGGCACGAGTACTGCCAACCGGCAGGAACTTGCGTGAGTCACATGTGCGTGCACGGTCAACACGCGCAGCAGGCTGAGGCATGTGTGCGCGAGCGGAGCTGACATTGGTGCATGCGTTTGCACAGGCCACGTGCTTGTGTGTCTTGCCGAAAGCTCTAGCATGCTGTTCATCGCTCGTATGCTTGTGGTGGGGGAGAGTGCTGACCTCGCTGGGCCGCTCACCAGGTCAGGTGCTGTGACAGCAGCGCCCTACCAGTGTGACAGGTGGTGAATGCTGACAGGGCACTGCCATGACGCGTGAGGCCGTTTTGGGCGGCTTGCGGTGCTGCCCAGAAAGTGCCTTCGCTGGCGCTTCAGCGGCGCATGTGCGTTCGTTACAGGAATGATGGCGTCGTTTGCGCCCGCATGAATTCCAATACATGTGAGCGTATGTGCGGTGCGTCTGGGAGCGCCCCTGCTGGGGCTGTGTGGCTTAGTTAGTTGGCACGCGTTGGCAACAACGCCTGAGCTGAGTGCTGGCAGGAGGGTCACTGAGATGGGGTGAGCGATAACAGTTGAGTGGGAGCAGCACCGCTTCACTGTCAGGATGATGGATCCACACGAGCGAGCATTGATGGCGGGCAAGATTGTGTCAGAGGTTGCATGCATCGCATTCCATTTCCGCACCAGCCGTGGGAATATGTCATTCGGGTGTATACGGTCGTATTCATGAACGCATCAATTGCACCATACCACAACCCACCAGAATCATAGCATCTTTCCAACCGCACCCCAGATTGCTCCACGACCCAGCTGACCTCACCCTGACCTCACAGCTGCATACATCACTGCCTGATTGCACGAATGGCCACGCGTTACCCACACTGCATACTGCACGCATGAGTACCACCCCAGCGCCTAGTGGCCGGCGAGACCACCGGATGAAAAGTGAACTACAGTGGCTGCGGGGCACGCACTAGTCCAGCCACGCCACGCACGAGCATGATTGGCTTCACATTGACCTGCTGGGGGCCCCACATGCCGTCAGTGCATGAGCCTGGCGTTCGTTGGGTGCGCAAGCCTTTGGGCTGACCCGAGTCAAAACCAAAGTTACAAAGGAAAGGTCAAACGAGCGCCAAAACGTTGCTGCAACACGTGCCCGCTGTTTAGCGGCAGGCGTGCATATACCACTCCTGGTGGCCATCACGTGACGCCGGGCAATCGGCCATGTATTGCACAGTGTTTACTCCGGTGGGGCCATGCAGAGTGATTTCCGTTGGGCCCTGTGTGAAACAGTGCGCAGTGGCCACCCAGCCCACTAGCCCCACCATGCCGACACAGCGACGATCACCACCCTCAACGCTCAGAAGTGAATATCGCATGGCGAAGCTGAGTGGCGGCTCTTAAGGCGCAAGTGCGCAACAAACCCAAAGTCCAGGATGGAGGAAACGATGCGGCGCAAAGAATGCCGTAGGCGGCCCACAAAGCAAATGTCAGAAGGCAACTGAAGACGCCAATCTATGCTTAGTCCCAGGAGCTGTCCTTCATTCCGATGGCCCGCTGCCGACGATTCCCCAAACCGATGCTGGTGGGCAGCGCAGCGTTGGTTCGCATTGATTTAGTGCTGAACTTTTCTGCTTGGAGCAAAGCTGCTGCGGTGTTTTGAGCCCAGGATGCAGACAAGGAGCCACCAAAACGCCTGCAGGTGTCACAGCTCCGGGAACAACACGAAAGAAGAGTTGGTTTGATGATGGCAACCCCAGCGGTGGGCTCTTTCTGCGCTCCTTGTGGGTATGTACCGCTTCGTCGTCAGACCTTTGATTGTCGCCGATGGCAGGTTGGCCGGCTGGCTGGCAGTAGAGCGCCGAAACCGCGAATTGGTTTCGCGCTTTTTGCATCCGCCTTTTTGCACTCGTCCTCTTGATATTAATAATTGTATCTGGCAAGCGAGGACTTCAAGACACTTGACCTTGACATGCTAGAGTAAACGTGTTCTTGCATACCTCACAGTTCACACTCGATTAACACAGCGCTTGTGCCGTCACTCCTCACCTTCCCTGCACACCAAGCTCACGAGTCAAGCTCACGTCTTCTTTGAGCGGACCATGCTTTTGAAGCCTCGCGCCTGACAACCCCCAGTGTCTCGGGCCTACGTGCTATCGCGTACAGGTGCGCTTATGTGTGTTTTACGCACGCACAACGGAAGCCTCCAAGAAGCTCAAAATAGACGGTTGGGGCGGATGATTAGGATGGGGGGTTGAAGGCGCTTCTAGGCACCTGAACCCAGCGTTAGCACCCCTGTCCTGTCCGAGGTGCGGGCCACACGACGCCCGGCCTGTGCGGACACTGGTTGAGGTTGCATACGCGCGCAGGACTGACCCGACGAGTGCCTCACTGGAGAAACAGCGAGGATACGCTGGCCCCCATATCTTCAGCCTTTTTGCCATCCTCGTTGCAGAGTGCGCCTGTGTGGCCTTTCGCTCGTGTTGTTGCCGCTCGAGGCTCCATATGGGCTTGCGGAATACTCAATTGGTGCGCAGGCCGGTGTGGCCTGGTGGAAGAACGAAACCTCTCTCTTTGACCTTGTCACCCTCAAACAAAAAGCCGCCCCCCCCGGCAAGCCCCTCCCCTCAAGCCCAACCATCGACCAGGCATCAGTCAGGCTTAACACTGACTTCTGTCCCCACTGCCCTGCTCTCTCACTCTCAGTTGCCGCCAAAGCTTCAAGTCCACCTCAGCCAACGTTAATCGTGCGCGCAGCGACAGCAGCGTGTACGACCTCAGACCGTTGCACTGGCAACAGCAACTACCCTGCTGGCAGCATCAGCGCTGATGGAGTCGCTGGCTTCCTCGCACGTCCTGGTGGACAGCGCCGACCTGTCCTCCGTGCTAGCTGATGGCGAGCGCCCCCGCAAGCTTGCTGTGCTGGGCCTCCCTTGGGATACCAAGTAAGCAGTGTAGCGGTCAACTTTTAAACTGTAGGGCTGTTTTATTGCACCGCTGCGCCCGCCGTGCTTCTTGCATCATCTTCAAACGTGTATGCCTTTGGCCTTGCGTGCACGTTGCAGCGAGGATACGCTCAAAATGTACTTTGCTCAGTTTGGAGCTCTTGAGCAAGCTGAAGTGATGAAGGACCGCTACACTGGAAAGTCACGGGGGTTCGGGTTCGTTACCTTCATGGACCCCCAGGCAGCCACGCAGGCGCTAGCAACGGAGCACTCCATTGATGGCAGACGCTGCGAGGCCAAAATCGCCCTTCCAAAGGTGTGTTGAAGTTCAGCTTCAAGCAAGAAGGAGGTGTGTGGTTTGTGTGCTGTTTGAAGAAGCTGAATTTACTGGAGCGTTGCGAGTGACCGGGTCACCAACCACTGTGTGTGCTTTCCTCGCTATGTTTATGCAGGGTGAACCCACTCCGCCACGCACCACACGCATCTTCGTGGCTCGCATTCCGCCCTCAGTCACAGAGGTTCAGTTCAGGCAGTACTTTGAGCAGTTTGGCAAGCTTCAGGACGCGTACATGCCCAAGGACCACTCCAAGCAGGGATACCGTGGCATCGGCTTCGTGACGTTCGCTACGCCCGAGTCAGTGGAGAAGGTCATGGCCGTCAAGCACTGGATGAACGGCCACGAAATAGCTATTGACCGCGCCACGCCCAAGGAAGAGCCCTCCGTGCTCAAGAACATTTTCGCACGGATGCCCCTGCAGAACGGGCAGCGCCGCTCCTTCGACAATGGTGAGCGTTTGCTGAAGTGTGTACACACTGACTGGATAGTTGTTGTAGCTCCAAACAGCTGTTGCCGGGTGCAGTGTTTGCTTACGGCGCGCTATTGGACCTGAATGGGATCCTGCAGGTTCTGGCATCATCGGCCCGGGCCTTACGAGTGTCATGAACGTCAACAACGGGCTTATCGGGCCTGGCCCCTCGCCTGTGGATGCTGCATACACCAGCCTGCGCTCGCTCAGCCCTGAGGACCGTGAACTCACAGCGCGCGTCAGCCAGGGCATGGACGCGATGCTGGACCTGACAGCTGGAACTACGCTGTCACTGAGCAACCCGATGAACGGGCAGGGCGGCGGTAAGCAGTGCGCAAAATTGCGGTTTGAGCAGCGGGCAGTGCACTACGTACGGGCCAGCTGACGGTTGTGCCGAACCCATTGCCACGCGCTGTGATACAAACAAGTCATATTTGGCAGCTAGTGTGTGGTGCTCAGGCAGCTCATGGCGCTGAACCTTGTATGTGTGCGTGCTCCTACGCTCGCAGATGTCACGCCGGCACTTCGTGCAACCCAGGCGCTCGCGAACATGAACCTCGGGCTGAGCTTGCAGCAGAACACAACGGCTGCGGCCGCTGCAGCTGCGACCACTGCTGCGCTGCAGACCCTGCAGTCGCTGCAGAACCAGGCCAACAGCGGGCAGATGAACCCGCTCAACCTGAGCAGCTTGGGCCTCACCGCGATGACCAGCCTGACCAACGACCTCACCAGCGCAGGCCTGCTGTCCAGCGGGCTCAAGAAGCAGAACAGCTTGTCGGGCCAGACCATGCTGCAGGACATGAACACGCTGGCTGCAGGCGTGCAGCAGATCATGGCTGCTGCTGCCACTGGCCGTCGCAGCCTGGACGCTGGTCTGAAGCGCATTGAGAACCCTGCTATCGCAACCGCCAGGTGAGGCTAGCTGCGAGGACATCAGCTGGCGCACACTGCCACAAACCTGGCCCCCTGCTGGCCAGTTGTTCACTGTTGGCATCAGTCCTGCCACTGCTGCATGCTGTTGGAGGTGGCTTTGAGCACTGCTGGTTGTAAAGCTGGCCTCCCAACCTGGTGTTGCTGTTCCCTGGGTGCAGGGCTGGCCCGCGCATCTTTATTGGCAAGCTGACCAAGGACTCGACCGAGGCCGACGTGAAAGAGTACTTCATGCGCTTTGGCTATGTGATGGACGTGTACCTGCCCAAGAGCAAGGACAACAAGGCGGAGCACAGGTCAGCGACGGCCTTGAGGCCTGCTCTTCTCTCTGCTGTGCTGCTTGGTGCGTTTGCAAGCCGGCCCCAGCCTGCACCTGATTGCCAACTTCACCAGGCTCGCTCGGTCCCTGAACCCTGCCGCTCACAGGGGCTTTGGCTTCGTCACCTTTGAGACCGAGGCTGCCATCCAGCGCGTTGTGTCTCACGGCACACACCGCCTCAAGGGCTCCACCATCGCGATCGACATTGCCATGCCCAAGGTGGAGGACGCGGAGATGAACGGCCTGGACGGGCCGGTGCCTGGCGTCAACGGCTTGGACGGCTCCGCGAACCACCTGAACTCGTTCCACGCACTGCCCAACCTGATGGTCCAGCGTATTTAGAGCGAGAGTGGGAGGAGGAGAGACAGCCCTACACACAAACTGGGCTGCGTGCACTGTGCTTATGCCCTAGCGGCCTGGAGGTATGGGCACGAGAGGTGCTTTGGGTTGCTGGGGAGGGAAACCTGCATCAAATTGGAGCGTGTGCGTATTGCTGACCGCGCTTGGTTTTCCCGTCTTGGCATCCTTGCCCTCTCGGATGTGATTTTTGTGGGCGTTGGCCCTGCATGGCCCTCGTCCTTCCCGTGAGAGGTTTGTGGACCCCTCGGTGAGAATATACACACACAAATTTCATCATATGGTGGCAGTGGTGCATCGTCTGTGCTTGCGGGCGGGTGGTGGGCACGGCCATGCACTGGCCCTGCGCGGCAATGGCAGTTTTGCCAGAGCAGCTTGGCGCACGCATGCTGAACCCGTCGTGCCCCCTGCGCCTGGACAGGCTTGTTTTTGGCATGCTTTTTGATGCTCCTGGCAGCCCGCGGCCTGTTGGCCCGCGGCTCGAGCAGCTTGCAAGCGAAGAGGTGGAGAGAGTGCTGTTGATTGGCGGGAAGTTGGGTTGATATGCCGTGCGTGTGCGAGCCGTGCTGCCTCGAGGAGCGAGCCGTTGTTGCACCCCGGTGGCCAGTGGTGCTGCCGACGGCACGGAGTGAGCGCAACTTTGCGTGTTTGCGTTTCCCTTGGCTCCGTCCCTGTTTGTGCCCCGTTTGACGTAGGGCATGCTTGCCGTCGGGGCTGACTTTCCAGAGCTAAGTCATCATTGAGCGTGTGCATGTGGATGCGCGTATGTTTTTGCCTCGAGGCTGGCTTTGCTTGCTGCTGCAAGCACTTGTCGGCCTGAGCAGCCGCGATCGTTCAGCCGACTGGTTGCTGAGTGTGGCTGCCTGGCCCCCTAGGGCATTAGCCTCCCCAAATTGTGTTCCGAGTGCTTTGGTGCCGTCGCCTTGTTGGCCTGTGTGGTGGCCCCGACCGCGCATGTGTGCTAGCCTCCCACTGCGGCGCGGGTGCCACCCGCGTGCAGTGTGTGTGTGCGTGATGTCCTCTGCGTTACCGCGTGCTTAGTACAGTGATTTTGTTTGCAAGGGGTGTAGCTTCTTCGGCAGTGATCAGGCCAGTAGTGTTGCTTGGCTGGACTTGTGAGGTGATGATATGACGCCCAGGGTGCATGCCCTGGCGATTGAACGACAGCAGCCGTCGGCAGCAGCGGCTGCTGACGGCGCATGTCGGTAGGATTGCGGTGAAAATGTTGCTGTTTGACGGCATGGACACGGCGCCTTGGGGCTGACGCACCAACCCACACTGCCCAGTTCTGTTGCGCAGTTGTGGAGAGCGCACTGCGTGTGTGTTTTGCCCCTGGCTATCCTAGCGCAAGCGACCTTTGCCTTCAGGATTGATTGATATGGTTGCCGTAGCCCGCGACCATCCAGCGTGTCGCATGTGGCATCGGCATAGCCTTTTGTCTATTACGCACCCCCGCCCTTGCCCCAGAGGAGCGTTGGACCGCTCAGCAAAGAGGGTGCTGGTGAGGTGACTTAGTACACACACACAAGCGAATTCGCCGAAGAATGCACCTGATGACAGGCAGTTGTTGCGCATCTTGCTGAGCAACCAGAGACACCGTGAGAGATGGGTTGGTGCGTTGGCGGACTTTGGTGATGGCCACTCTTTGGCCACATGTTTCCTGCAGGCTCGCATCACATCCCTAGTTCACCTGTTTTGCTCACGTTTCACTTGTGGCTTCTACCCTCTCCCCCAGGCCAAGCGAGAGTGTGTGCTTTGCTGCAACATTTCAGAGCACTTGCTGAGCGGCACACGCCGCTTTGTTTGCTGGTGGTTGGTGTGCGGCGAGCTCTGTTTGGTTCAACCGCTCGTCCAGCCGCCGTGCTGCGCGTGTGTGTTGCGGTTGCTGCAGCCTCGTCGCTGCACCATTGCTTGCTTGTCCGTTTCCTGACTCTTGCAGAGAGAGGTGTTGCAAGTGTCTGGGCCGTATTCACGTACTATCAGAGCGATGCACACACGCTGATCGCATAAGCACCCACAATCCTCCTGCCTGTCCGTTGACCATACGAGTCTTGCACCCCCCCTTCCGGAGAGAGTCTAGTCGGTTTGTTGCCTGCCCCAGTGATATCTATCCACCACCACCTGCGCTGGATGCCCCTACACACTTTGCTATCCAGGCGTCAGGGTTGTCCGAGGTGAGAGAGGGACTCCTGCCACCCCACGCACACGCGTGTACTGTTTGCTGGCCCGTCCGGCGCCAAGCGCACGAGGTTTGGGTTCGACCAGCTTGACATAAACACCCTATTGCCGGCCCGGCTTCCGTTATGTTCATCTGTTCGACCCTTTTCCCGCACGCTCGGCACGAGCACTGTGATCAATGCAACACCACCCCCCTGCAGGCACATTCCCACCGCCCGTGCCTTTGTCCAAGTGCCCCTTCCTGACCAACACTGCCCCTTTGACGTAGTGCACGCCCCTCGTGCGCTTCTCCCCCTGCCACGGCGGTAAGGCGATTTTTGGCCTGACGCGCGCTGGCGTGTCCGTGCTGCCGCGGGCAGGCGGGTGCGCCCCGAGTGTGTGCGCGCTGATTTTGGTGGCGGTGACGGCTCATCCCGGCTGGCGGCTTTGTGCGCATATCCTAGCGCGCCAAGGGCTGGCTGCGGTGCTGCCTTGACCTCCGCACCTCTCCTTACCGTAGAGTGAAGCGTGTGTGCATGACTGTGTGTGCGTGTTGGCGTGCTGTGTGTGCGGTGGGAATAGCAACCGGAGAGTGAAACCAACAACACGCAGGGAGTGTTCCGCATCTCATTGCGGCGCCCCTGATTGATGCTGTTTGTGCCATGGCATACGCCCCCTACTGGGCGCATGCCTTGGGCTCTTGGCGTGTGTACGGTGTTGAGACCCGCTGGTGTTGGCATTGCACAAACCCCACACACGCGGCGCTCGGGGTGTGAAGGTGCTATGGTGGTGAACCGCGTGTATCTTTTGTTGTTGCCTCTCGTCTTCACCCTGGCCATTAATTTGATTGTACCGGTTTTGGCACATGTTCTAGCTTGGCGTGTGTGTGCGTGTAGGAAGGGAGGATTCGGAGGGGGCGCCCCCCCACCCACTCGTTTGCGAGAGGCCACTGGAGGCCAGCGCTTACCTCGGGCCTGTCCCATGGAGCAGTGTGGTGGTGGTGGCCGTAGGGCATGTCGTGTGGTTGCTCGGCTCTTTCCTGGCACACGCTCAATCAGACGTGCGGG
The DNA here is from genome assembly GCA_001662385.1 of Chlamydomonas asymmetrica. NCBI lineage: Eukaryota > Viridiplantae > Chlorophyta > Chlorophyceae > Chlamydomonadales > Chlamydomonadaceae > Chlamydomonas > Chlamydomonas asymmetrica. The sequence goes on from BDDA01000555.1 coordinate 72,168, forward strand.
CTGGCAGCCCCTGGCGGCTAGTGCGTGCGCACCACCACCCCGCGCGCGCTCTGCCGGCAGGCAAGGGTGCTGCCCTGCATCGTCCACTTGTCCCATCCCTCCTCCCCTGCTATCCGTCCAAGCGCTGAATCAGGCCTTACTTCTCCTCTCTGCCGCCCACCTAATCCCCCCTCTGCCCCCTCGGGCTAATCCACACACGCTCTTTACACGGCCTTACAGGTGTTTATCTGCCATCCCCTTTGCTTCCCTCTTGACATGCCTGATTGATCATGAATGTGCCCGCTCGCACACGTCCTACCTACCCTTTGATGTTCGCTCGCACGTTTTGGGCAGCGCAGTGGTCGTGCGCTTGCCGGCGGGCGGGCAGCCTGGAGCACAAAACATCTTCTCCGGCCACCGGTGGATGCACTCGCTGCGCTGGATGGCCTGCCCGGCCGCTTGTCACGCCCTCGCTGCGCTGTGGGTGCGCCACGCCGCACGCCGTTCCCCGAACCAATAAACACATCTGTGCGAGGACCGAACTCGCTGGCGTGCCTGTTGTACGCATACTGACGACTCCCTCCTGCGCACGGTGACCGTGTACCCCCTTGGTTGTTGTTTGGTCGTGTGCCTGCGTGTGTATGCCCGCGTGTTTTGGTGTAGCCCCTGCTTTCTGCCGACCCTGATTCTGATTCTTTCCCTGCGTCCTTCCCCTGGTGGTGCGTTGGTGGAAACGTGTGTATGGTTTCACTGCTGAGCGTGACCTCAGCAGGTGTCTTGATGCAAGTTCGTGTGCATGTGTAGGGCACCGACGCGTGCCGCACGCAGCGGTGAGACACGATTGCATTTGAGGCCCCCTGCTGTTGCCCACTGCTCTGGCATGTTGAACTTTGTTTAGAGAGCGAATGGTACGAGAGAGAGAGCAGCCATTATACACTACATCAATGGCTTGTCGTTTTCGGGAGTGAGAGTCAACCCCCAATACACGAATCTTGGTCGACGCCGAAAGCTCAATTACAAACTGGCGCTAAACTTGTCGCACGTGCGCGCACTGATGCTGCGCCTTTGTGTCGGGGCGTGTGCTGCGTGTGGGTTTGCGCAAAAAAGTTCTTTTGTGCTGGGCCACCAGCAAGGGATTGCTCCGTCCGCCACCCATGGCGGGGATCGTTCCTTGTGATGCGGTCCGGCTTTGGATGTTTTTTGGGCAGTAAGGGTCACGCTGTCACTGCATTCGAGACGCGTGCAGAGTTTTCCGCCCGTGTTACAGTGTGTGCGCGTGCGTGTGCAAGCGCTGGTGTCACCACCGTGAAATCGTTTCGGCCATGCGGTTGAGCCTTCACTGGTGCACTACGCGAAAGTGCTCTTGTATCCTCCCTCGTTTTCCACTTCCATCCCATGTTGGTCCGCACCTGCGCAAGCAGTGTGCGCGCTTTTGGCATGGGCGCGTGTCGTGTGTGTGCGCGTGTGTGTGCAGTTGCCGGACACAAACAGATTGTATCGCGAGCTGCACCAATCGCTTTGCAACTGCCTTGTAACAACAAACCCACAAGGCCGCATGTGCATCTGCATAAAGCAGCACGTTCCCCAGCAGCCATCTCTGCAATCATGGGAATCTTTTACAGTCAGTGTGGTGAACACACACAAAACAGGCAGCACACGCACAAAACAGACAGAAGCATTTGGTGGCAAGGCCAGTGTTTCTTGGAAGCTGGAGTGTCAGGCGTGCTGCCAACACAGCCCCCCTGAAGCTGCAGCCTGACCCAAGGCACCAACCCGACGCCACCGGATCCTGGGCGGGTCGACGGAAGGTCCGTGCGGCAGCATGGCTGTGCCTCCCTGCAGCGCCTGTCCCTCACTCGCTGTTGTGCTTCTGCGCAGCTCAGAGATGGGGGGGGCACACCTGTTTGCTGACGATGCGGCGAGCTCAGGGCACATGTGTGGACCTTGAATTGAGGCGGCCATACAACTTGCACAACTCGGTCATGTTCTGTTGTGTTACATCAGGACCCAGGAGCGTGACGGCCAACCTGCCCATGCTCCCCCCAAGGTGTCAAGTGCGCAGCATGGTCCAGAAGCTGTGGTCTCCGCTTCTGGCTGAGGTGGTGTGCCTGACATGCCTGACGAGGGAAGGCCCCAGGGGGTCAGAGTCGTCCTGTCCTGTCACCGCCTGCTGTAGCAGTGGTGTACTAGCCTGTAACCGTTCCCGTTTCCCCCCCCAAAAAAACAAGGCCAGGCCGTCCACCACAAGCCGCTGGAAGCCAGCATGCCGGCTTGGATGAAAGTATGAAACAGCTGGTCCAGGGCCACACGGGGCCAGAACAGGGGGCCCAGCAGAGCCCATGCAGGGGGGCGGGGTGGCGCGGGGCGCAAGGCCACACGGGGCCAGAACAGGGGGCTCAGCAGGGCCCCATGCGGGGGGGCGGGGGGGCGGGGGGCGCAGGGCCACACGGGGCCAGAACAGGGGGCCCAGCAGGGCCCCATGCGGGGGGGGGGGGGGGGGG
>BDDA01000556.1:4580-40376 GCA_001662385.1 Chlamydomonas asymmetrica
ACCCTTCCCTCCCTGCCTCCCTTTCCTTCCGCCCCCTGCGCTCGCCCCTCACCCTTGCGCGCCTCCTCCTGGTACTTGAGCAGCGCCGCGCGGCGGTTGACGTCCTCGTTCTCTCGCGCCTCCTTGATGCGCCCCTCCGCCTCCGCCAGCGCCTTCTCACGGTTGAGCTGCTTCTGCAGGTCAGCCTGCGGTACGGGTACAGGGGGGGGGGGCGGCACAGGGAACGAGGGAAAGAGCGTCGAGGGAGGTCGTGATGTGGCGCACGTGGGGCCTCATTCCTTTTCATGCCTTGCTCGAGTGTTTTATGGTCTAGGGTTATCCCAACAGCCTTAACGCCCAGTAAATCCTCACCCCACATGTTGAGCACGTCCACCGTCCTATCTGACGAACACACAACCGGCGACTCTCAAGGACTCGCATTTTGGGGACAAGCCATAGCGCTGTGGGCCTCCCTCACCCTTCCCGCAACACACTGCCGTGGTGAAGTGCCTCACTCAGGCCTTGCACACTCCCCCGGCCCCACACGCATGGCTGCAGCTGCTGCAAGGTGCTCATGCTCTTGGGCTCACATGCGCCTCAACATACGCCTGAAGCGCATGCGTACATCGGGAGCAGAGGCTGCGCACTGCACATGGCCTGGTTGTGTAGCCCGCAGGCGTACCTACCATGCATTCACTCACGAATCAGGTTTGTGTGACCGGATTTGGGGTGAAGCTTAGCCCGCTAAGCCCTTCATCAACGTGTTGATGTAAGCTCAAAATGCACCCAGGATGCAACAAAGCCACAGCCCCTCACTGCTCCCCAAGACTGCCCTTCATTCCCCAACACTGCCCCTCACTGCTCCCCAAGACTGCCCTTCATTCCCCAACACTGCCCTTCATTCCCCAACACTGCCCTTCATTCCCCAACACGGCACCGCCCGGCCACCGCACTCACCGCATACTGCTCGGCGGCTCTTCGCTCCGCCTGAATTTGCTGCTCGATACGCAGCCGCTCAGCCTCCTGCTTGGCATGCGCCTCCTCCTGCACACGCAAAACGGCCAAGCAGTGCCCATGGGCACACGCACGCCAGAAGCTCGTCTCAGCTCTGAAAGAATCATCCACCCGCCGGCCCCGGAAGCGGCGGCATGCTGAGCGCCTATGCCCAGCTCCCTCGCTTGCTCTCCTGCTCAAGTGGAGGCCAGGATTTCTGCCAGCCAGGCTCATACGAGTGCAAGGAGCCACGTTCAGTGGGACCGCTCAGGCAGTCTGCGGCTGCTGGGTTCTGCACTTCTGCTGGCCCATCGGTGGTCCATATGTCAGTATGTCACTCGCCAAGCCAGCCAGTACGCTGTGCTTCGACCCGATCTGGGTCACGACAGCAGAATCAGGCGTGCAAGACGAGATGATGATGTGGGTCGTTCTCAGATCGAGATGCTGCCTGAGATGCCCACCTGGAGCTTGATGAGCTCCGCGTTGCGCTGCCGCTGCAGCTCGTGCTCCGCCATCATGCGCTTGCGCGCCAGCTCATCCTCGTACTGCTTCATGCGCGCTGACACCTGCGCAGTACAGTGCGGCACAGGCACGGTACAAGCGTGACGCGCGTGTGGCGTGTGCATGTACGGATGAAGCGAGCGGTACAGATGCAGTAAGAGCGCAGGTGCATGCTGTTGCGCAGCAGCCTGCTGCATGCATGCATGCCGGCCGATCCCGTCAACTAGTGGGATGATCAGCATTGCGTTACTTGGAAATGGCAAGCGCGAGGCCATGGTGCATCTGATGAGCACTACACAATCACGGCGCAGCATCGAAAGCAGCGTGCGCCCCTGCCTCCATGTGTATGTGCTTGATGAGCAACACGTCCAATCGATGTGCCGTAAGGTGCTCGCCATGTGCCGTGCTAGCACTGACATAGGTGGCCGCTACGCCCCTCACACTGCGGTGCTCGCTTGCCCTCAGGCCAATGCCACCCACAGCCGCCACGCGTGTTCGGTGCATCAAGCGTGCGCTACCACGTGAGACACGCGCCACTTGCCCACCTGTGCACGCTGCTCTTCCAACCTACGCTCCTCCTCAAAGCGGATGGTCTCGCGATCCTGCAGCGTGGGAGTGGCACAACGACAGCAGCACGTCGCAACAGCAGGCAGCGGCGGCCAGGCGCATCTGGGACGCTCGGGAGACCAGTGGTGCATAGTTGTTTGTTGAGAAAATCATCCACAGTAGCAGCTCGATCTGGGTCCTGGTGAGGCCCAAGGAACTAATCTGGGGTAGTATTTGCAGCGATGAACCCTATTACTGCATCGCGCCGTGTGGTGACAGGAGGAAGCATCCGTGCCAGGATGCAGTCAGGTCCGATGAGAAATACCAAGGGTCACGAGGTAAAGCGCGCTGCATGCTTGCCTTCTCCAACGCAGCAGCCTGGCGCTTGTAGTCCGCCTCCCTTTCCTTCGCCTCAAACTGCTTGGTTATCTCCTGCTGCTTGCTAAGCTCGAGCACCTGAAGGTTCACGTCACAAGTTGCGCCAACAAGTCAGGTCCAGGACAAGTATGGTGCAGATACATGAAAGGCACACAAAACATCAAAGAAGGAATGACAAGCGTTCAGCACTGTCCTGACTATGACGCCAGGGCATCTGAAAAGCGGCGGAACCGCTGTGAGGCCCTAAAAACGAGGGCTGGCTGCTAGGTCAGGCTGTTGTGCTCAAACGATTCTCTGGAAAAATCCTCAAACCATTCGCTACATGTCGGACCACTGCCAGACTGCTGCAAGGGTTGCCGTCAACCAAAACGCATGGGACGTGAACGAAACGGACCGATCCTTAGCTGATCCTGGGCAAAGATTACACTTTTGTGTGTTAAGCCAACGTCCGTACAGACCCTGCCAAGGCCTGCCTGCATCATCAGCCGCAGGTGACGGCTGCCGATGGCACGCACGCCAACCGTCTCCGAAGTGGCCAGCCCACTACGGTGTGTGCAGGTGAGTGCAAACACCCTGCATGCCTGGCCCATACAACACCCACCTGCTTAGCATGTGCAGACTGGTTGATGTCCCTCAGGGCCTTGGCACCCCGTTCTAGGGCCTCAGGATCAAACATTGCCTTGGCTTCCCGCTCCCGTCTCCGCTCGCGCTCGGCTTCGCGCTTCTCTTCGCGCTTCTTCTCGGCATCGCCAGGTTCATCAGCTGCGAGCGCCACGCCTGGTACCGCGAGCGCTGCAAGGAGGCCGGCCCCGACGAGGCCGGCGTTGCCTGCAAGCAACTGTCGGAGCATCTTGACCCCTGCCTCGATGAGAGGCTCAGCACGAGGGGGAGGTCAACAGCAGTGCCAGCCCCAATCGTCACTACCACAAGCTTGAACCAGCAGAGATAGGAAGGAACAGTGTATGAGTTGGTGTGATGAGGTGGGTGGCTTGACACCACCTCCGATGGCATGGCGTGGCAAACCGGCTCAGCACATCCTGATGCATTTCGCATGGGCCGTGCTGATGTCCCAACGTGGCCTATGTGGCCTGCTTATCATGCACGGCGTCAGGTGGTGCGATCCTAGGCCTCTGCTTGTGTCGTGCGTAGGGCTGCAGTGCTGCCGCCCGACCCAAATCCACTGGTTGAGACAGCTGCTGGCGCCGGCAGCATGCTGACGATTGTGGATGAGCTGACGGGATGTGGGGTGGGGCATGCGCCTGCTGGGGCTGTGCTGTGTCCTGCAAGCAAGGCGAGGCGCTTGAACAAGGACAGTCCGACACCCAAGAGCAGGCCCATGCATGGCATGCGAGCCAGGAGGTTCTGCGCTGGCGATACGGCTAGGCACAGCTGCATGGTCGTTGGTGCTGTTGTGGGATAATTCTTCAGGCGTCTGTGTGGCGGGTCGGAGTGAGCTGTGAATTAATGATGCGCGGTAGGTCGGGCGGATGAAACATGCAGACAGGCGCTCGCCTGAGTAACCCCCTCCACCACGCTGCGTTGGCAACAAACATGCATTTACGTTAGGATGCGTGTTTTACTGCCTGATCAGGGGGCGCTGGGGCACCGAGTGGGCGGCATGGCATGCATGCCGCTGTCAGGCTTGCCCTTGATGCTGCTACTGTGGGCCTGAGGGTTGCAGTGATACGGTTCACTTGCGAAAACAAATGTGAATCCTGCCCCTCTCTTGACTCCGCGACCACAGTTTGCGCATGCGTGACCTGGGGAGTGCACACGCATGCACACGACTCAAATTAAAACACTGCTCCACCACAATTATTCCTGAAGCATGCTGGTCAGCAGGATCACCAGCGAATGAATACACCTGTCAAACAACCAAAGCACGTGACAAAGCTCGACTGCCGGTCAAAATCAAGTCGATTATCCACCGAAGTGAGTCATGCAGGCCAAACGAATGTTGGATGACCTCGACAACGTCAAGGCTCAATGACATGCACAGACTCAGGCGACTTGGCAAACACAGCCGCATATTGACAGGGCTGCATACAACGCTACGTTTGTTGCATGCCAAACATGCTCAACTACAAGATGGCAGGGGGCTCTGTGCAAAATCGCACACACACAACAAACACACTCTTCATTAGTCATCGCAAACATGCATCGCAGTGTTGATCCTCACATAACGGTGTTGTTCCTCGTGGTGTTCTGCTCACAAGTCCCAACCGATGCATGTCCACATGGGTAACAGGACTGGCGTCTCGCATCCGGAATCGAACGGTGCCTGCCTGCCATGATGCATCGCACGATTCACATACCGCACAGCCAGCATGCAGCATGCCGCCATGCCGGTGCGCACGTTGCCAACTCCCGAGGCAACGAGGTACACTAAGTTGCCTCAACACGTGTTGTTTGCAGGCCTCAGTGTCGCCGCCAGCGGCTCAGGGGCTCGCTGGCGTTAGCACGACAGGGCATCACAGCTCAGCTGCTAAGCGCAGCACACGCAAGACGCACAGGCCTCACAACCATCATAGCGTGAGTGAATGGCCGTGCATGCCTCCTTGCAGCAGCACACCCCTGCTGCACCCCGGGCCCTGGAGTCCTCCAGAAACCTCTTGTTCACATCCGGATTCTGAACAAGAGCAAATTCTGTGACAAGCGGCATGAACTACTGGCGTCGCGCATCATCTGTCATCGGGCGCCCCGCGTCCAAGTGTAGCACCCGCAACCAGCCATGTGCATGTCCCGTAAAAGTCTGCGTTGTGCTGGCAAAATGCACGCCATGGTGACACCTGACGCACCCACAGCGCAAGAGCAGTGTAGTGTCAGTCACGGGAGGCAGCAGGGGCCAAGGTACGGTATTCAATGCTAAGAGGAATTCGCAGGACAGATGCAGTTTGGAGCATTTTAGCAACAGTAGCAATGGCCGAAGGATGTCAACTGCAGGCGGCTATCCCGTTTGTTCCTGCTCACTTTACGTCTCCCACGGGTGCGGTTCGATGGGCCAAGCAAGGCGTTTATTGGTGCCCTTTGCCAGGGGGGCCGCACGCAACTACATTGCAATTGAGCAGCGCCGGCTACAGCATCACGACAACTTCAAGGCATGCATTTCCTCCGCAACCTCAAAATGAAGGCACACAGGTGGGAGGGGGTGCCAAGCAGCAGCACGTTGCCAGGGCACAATCCACAACGGCAGGCAACAGCTTGGATACTGCGTGGGACGCGTTGCTGCTTAGGCGGCAAAAGTGATATCCACACACGCAAGGCTGGCAACTGAAGGCGGATACTCAGCAGGTGGACAGGCACAGATCGTTGGTTGAACGGCAGGCTAAATGCACAAAGGTGCTAGCCATTAGTACGGGGTGATTGACACTCCCCACTTGCCAGTGCTAACAGTGCTTACTGCTTCTGTTAACACTGGGGCTCAGCGTGAAGCGTGCATGGATCATTACGATGATTGGCGCCAAAGCCAGGTCCGTTGTTCTGAATAAAACCAGACCCTTGAACTGTTGAAGTGCCTGCACTGCTCATTCACGCAGCTCGCTCCCTGATAGCGTGCAGCTAAAACTTGCCATAGCATGGCGTGCAGTGCATGTCGAGCCAGTGCCATACGGTGCAGCGCTTGACAATGCAAAGTACATGCGCACAGCTTTCGCCGCATATACGCGTAACAGTGCCCCGGCCCAGCACCTGTCTACACACCCAACGGGTAACAGTTGAGATTACGTACACATGCCTCTTGAAGCCATCACAGGTCCACGACAAACCACTATGCCCAAACACATCGCCATCTTCAGGTGCAATATGGGTGCAGTCTCTATCCTTACGCATGCGCATACACGCACTGTACGGTCCCACGGAAAACACACTGTATGGCCCCATGGGCGCCTCTTTCTCTTTCTGACACGCAACGTAGCATTGATGAAGCGAGCCATACTACGATCTCCGAGGGGCATGCAATCATCATGACAGGCGAAGCCAGGAGGAGAAGCGTTTCGGGTTCGTTGCTGTGTGGGCTCGCAATGGGGGGCCCCATCGCACAGTGAGACGCATTAGTTGCAGCAACAGGCACGCAACCGCGTTGGCAAGAGCAAGGAAAATGGCATCTTGGCAGCCCCGTTGGAATGCCAGAAATGCCAAACCCCTGATACCCTCTACACAAGGCATACGCAGTGCACCAGTGGTGGCTAAGTGCTCATCCGTTCACCCCTCAGAGTGTACTGCCTTGTACGACGCGACACTATACATACCAAATGTACTGCCTCCGCTTCGACGTAAACGTATTACTGGTAATGCTGGCAGTACCGTAAATGCTGGTTGTAACTGCCTAACCAGCTGCTTGGTACCCTGAAAACTATAGCCAAGCCCGAGCACGCCCAGGGACCGCGGGGCGTACCGCATCGCATCGCACCCAGGTGCCTCCCTGCCTCCTGTCCCTGCCACTCCCTGCTTTCCCGCATCTCGTCATGGTAGGAGGCAAAGCCACATACAGCTCTTTGCTAACAGGCACGCAAATGGGGCGTTGAACGCCTGAGCCCAAACACGGACGCACGGCCGTACGATGAATCAACAGGCTTGCCTGTCATGCCATGCCGCAGCCAATGACTGCCGTGTGCTACCGGCAGTCGTTGCCAACTAAACCAAAAGGCCGTAATCGCGGGGCTTTGCACTGCTCCGCACCGACCCACAGTCGTCAGTGCTGTGGCCTGACAGAACGCCCGCGATTGAATGCGTCAGGCGGCGCTCTCCTGGGCGCTCCTAGACGTCAGGCCAGCGCCTGACGGCGACTGTGCAGTGCTGTGCGCACTCGCGAAGCGCTCGACCGCTGCCCCGTCCGCCGGCCCCACGCCGCCACCCAGCGAGGCGCCTCCCGCCACTCGGAGAGGCGTAGTCGGTGTCTCAGCGCCGTGCTGCGCCCTCACCGACCCTGCCCGGCCGCCGCCGCTGCCGCCACCTGCAACCTCCCCTTGCGACGACCCCGATCCCGCCAAGAACAGCAACGCCGCCACGGCAGCTGCCGAGGAGCCGTCTGCGGTGTACATTAGCTCGTTTTGCGCCGACTTGCTGCGGCTTTCCGAGCTCTGCGGTACGAGCTGAAGGCTGGCGGAGGACGCTTGGGATGCTTGTTGCACCCCAAACACACCCGGTAACGGCGGCGGCGGCCGGCCGGCGGGCTCGCCGCGCTCGCACTTCAGCGGTTGCTCCAGGGAGGGCCCGCCGGGCAGCACCTGCGCCAGCGGCGGCGGCTGCATCAGCGCGCTGTCAAGCAGCTCGCTCGACAAGCGGCGGGCACGCCCGCGCTGCGCCGGCGACTGCTCTCCGATGTCCGAGCACGGCACCTGGTGCTGGGTCTGGTGGTTCTGGTAGTGCTGCTGGCGCTCCCCGGGTGGGCCCTCATGGTGTGACGGGTCAGCCCGTTGCAGTGCCGTACCGCCCCCAGAGCCCATCATCGCTGCCGCCGCCGCGGATGCCTCGGCCGCTGCCGCCTTGGCATGCGCATGCAGCATCTGCGACGACGTCGAGGATGTGGTCAGCATGAGCGCGGCATCCGGCCGCATGCAGTCGCCGCCGGCAGCAATGTCGACGCCCGCTTGCGACTCCGCTAGCGGGCCGGGTGCGGCGGCGGCGGCACCGCCCGCACCTGGGTTCGCGCCCTTGAGGCTAATCATGTCAAGCATGGCCCGAGTGGGCAGCGGGGCTTGCTGCTGCTGTTGCTGCTGCTGCTGCTGCTGCTGTGTGGACGACTGCTGCAGGAGGGGCAAGGAGGGCGCCTGGGTGGCGCTGTCAAAGACGCCGACACCAAGGCTGGCGGTAGGCGCCATCGACGCGGCACCGCCCCCGGCGCCCTCGCCGCCCCCTCGCAGCAGCGAACCCGGCCCGCGCTGCTGCTGCTGCTGCTGCGAGGGCAGCACCTGCTGTGGCTGCGCCTGCTGCAGGGGGGACCTCTGCACGCCCCTGCCCTGACTGCTGCTGCCCCCTGACGTGCCAAACGGCTGCATCAGCGGACCCGCCCCGTGCGCGCTGCCCCCAGCAGTTGAAGCTGCCCCCGCCCCGATTCCGGCGCTCTGCAACGGAAGCGCGGCGACCGGCAGGAGTCCGTGCATGGGGCCCGCGGCTGCGGCGGCGCGCGCTTGCGAGAGCAGCATCTGCAGTATGTTGATGAGCTCTGTGGCGGAGGGACGTGTGGAGGGGTTGTGCGCCCAGCACGCCTGCGCGACCGCCCTGTTCGCAGCACAAGAGTCCACCGCCAGCATGCAACACATGCATGCACACAACACATCGAGATGGTGAGCAGCTGAAGTTGCGGTATAGAAACATTATTGAATTCCAGCAGCGTGCAAGCTGCAAACCTGATGCTGGAGGTGAAGATGAACACACACACACAAATGACACAATGTTGTTTGATTGTTCATTCGATTGATAGCCGAGGAGATGAATGCACGGGTCTCCTGTACGCACTCACTTGTACTGCGTGGGAGTGTAGGAGGGAAAGGACGGGCGAATCCCCTTGCGGGCACGAGCCATGGCGTCCTTGCCGGTCATGGAGTGATCGACCGGCAGGCCGGTGATCATCTCCCACATGAGGATGCCTGCAGTGGAATTGTGCGGGTCACACAATGAAGATGCCTGAATATAAATTGTGCGGTTCACACACAGGCAGGGCCAAGCAGCGTTACCATCCCAACAGCGTGTCAGCGGCAGCAAAAGCGCAGGCCAAGCGAAAGGACATTGAGGGCGCCTACAGGCAGCAAGCACGCCGCCACGTGTTTTGCCAGAATGGTGGTGGCCACGTGCAAAAGGCTGTTGTGCTCTTGTTGTCAAGCTAATGCCTCACACGGCATCCACACACACGCGCTATGGTATTGTACTACAGGTTGCCTAGGTAGGTATTCTGGCCGCCTGGTCCCCATCTGGAGGGAACATGGGCTGTTTGGCGGACACGCTGTGGATGTAACATAACATAGCTACAGCCAAAGCACGGGTATCAGGAAATGTAGGCTCACCCACGGAGTAAATGTCCACTGTAGCGGTGAGGTAAGAGCCTGTAGTGCATGTGACAGGGAAGGGGGGGCACGTTAGCATTTAGGCCCCAACTTGTAGCCGCCAAAACATCCAGTGAGGTGTCAGAATGAGCGCCCAAGGGGCATGCAGTGTGATTCCCGTGGGGCCATGCAGTGTGCTGTCAGGTGTGTGGGCTCAAGGGTCAAGGGCAACGGCAGGCAGCGCTATAACCAGCAGCTGAAACGGAAGTGCGTCGGTGATTGCGTGTGCTGTTGGACGCGGCAGAATGAGCGTGTTTCAGGGTCACACTCCGCGCAATTGCCCTGCCAATCAATTTTGCCCCACAACTCCACAAGCTATCTCGCATGCCATGCCACCTCTCATACAGGATTCCCCCGCCCCCATCCCCCGCCTGCTCCCCCCCCATAAGGCCCTCACCCTTGCTCATGACCTCAGGCGCCATGTGCGTGAGTGTGCCCAGCGCACGCGTGACGGTGAAGCAGGGCCGCCCCACGGGGTCGATGGAGTCGAGCAGCTTCACGCAGCCAAAGTCACTGAGCTTGGCGGTCCAGCTGCGCTGGTCGCGGGGGCTGGTCCTGCATGGCCACATCAAAGCGTACAGTTTGTGCAGGTTTGAGATCAAATGGTTTACACGGCAAAATGGTCACACTAGGGATCAAACTTTGGTGACATATGGGTGGGGGACAAATTTGCCACCAATAGGGTTTCACGCTCTGCAGGGTTACATGGCGTAGGGTCTGAACTCTGAAGTATTGATGCCACTCACTTGAGGAGGATGTTGGATGGCTGCAAGGGCCGCCACGTGTAGCAGACGGGCGTCCAGCCGCCGCGTTGCCGCAAGCAAGCAACACACACACCAAAGCCACAGGAAGGAAGACACGTGCGTCAGCACGGTGTCCGAACGTCAACACGTGAATTCGGCAAACGCGGTGCAGTTCGTGATTGTTAGGAAACAGCACGCACTGCCCTTGCGTGCCCAGCTGGCTTGCGTGCTGGTCATGATGCGGGAAGAAGACACGGGCCCGAATTGTGGTGCTGAAGCGCGCAGCAGGACATGTGGTGGCGCACCTTGATGTCGCAGTGGACGAGCTTGAGCGAGTGCATGTGGCGCAGCGCCATCACCACCTCCAGCAGCGTCGCGTACAGCGCCTGCGTGTAGGCAGTAGGCACACGTGCGTACATTACGGTACATCGTGTACGCCACACGTCCGTAAGTCCGCAAGTGGGCAGTAGTCACACATACATACATTATGTTATGTTACATCAGGAGCGTGTCGGCCAAACGGCCCATGTTCCCGCCAGATGGTGACCAGGCGAGGTGCACGTGCATTCGGTACATTACACTCTAGGTCACTCGTGAGCCTCCACTGGTCGACTGGTCCCCAAGACCCCAACCCATCTGGGGGGCGCAAGGGCCATTTTGCCGACACACTCTGGATGGAACGTACGCACATGACATACGGTGACATACCGGAAGGTTTGGCTGCAGACCCATGGGCCCTCCGTCCATGAGGAAGAGGCGGCGCTTCAGCACATCCTTCAGTGTGCCGGCGTCACAGTACTCCTGCAGCATGCAGCACGCATGGGTGGGAGGGCGAAAGACGAGGTGATCATATGAAGTGTATGAGTGGACATGTGTACTTGGCATGCAGCACACCTGGGAGCGGGTACGGCAACGAGGAGGAAGTGAGGTACATATGAAGTGCATGGGCGGACACTGCCGTGACCGAAGCATGTTCATTTAGATACGTGGGTATCGCTACTGCTTGTGCGTTTGTAATGGTGATGGACATCATGCCAACAAGCAGCAGCATGATGCAGCTTTGCGCAAAGATGAGCTCCATTGAAATGTTGTTACTGGCGACAATCACGCGGCAGTTATAACGCTGATATGGAGTTTGCCGCAGTTGTAACAAAAGCTAGGCGGTGTAGAGGCAAAAGGTCGACCACACTAACACGCTACACAGGCCGTGACACCCAGCCCCTCAGCGTGCGCGCTCACCATGCATATGACGAGGTTGGTCGGACCTGTAACAACAAGCGAGACAGCAAAGCACGCATGCCACGAATCAGTGTGTGGGTGAAGTGACGGTTCTGATGACACACGCACAAATTCAAAGCATAGGGATCATGATGCGGAGGGCAGTGCCGCGGGCGCCTAGGTGACTGCTGGGCACGGTCAGCCAGCAGGAGATGCCAGTGCTACCCAGACAATGCGTGTCTCAGACACTCACCCTTCTCTAGCATTGCCTCTGTCGCGTCGGTCTTGCGTATGAGGCGCAGGTTGTCCACCTGTGGAGGCAGGGATGGGACTGTTTTGATCAATACGCTAGGTTTCCAGATCTGCTGTACACTTGCAGCTTTCTAGCCGAGGTCAACACTCCCCTCTACATGAGGACTGATGCTGTGCAGCCTGATTACCGGTGGCTGGTCAGCGGCATAAATTCTGAGGCGCACGCAGTACATGAGCACGGCTACACTCGCTCACCTGGTTGTTGTACTCCACGACCAGCACATCGCTGAAGTAGTTGAACATCTGCGGAGAGCAGTGCGAGTACCGGCACACGGCGCAAGGCAGTGCTCAATCAAAGCTGCTGAGGCGGACCATGCAGTGCAGCCCACAGCATGCTTTACACGTGAGGCAGCGCTACAGGTGGGAGCTAGCTTGCCAGTGCGACAAGACAATGTGCGCTTTACGCCCCCGCCGTGAGGTGAGATCAGGGGTGGTGTGCATTGCTTTGCGGCACCTTCATCGAGCACAGGCAACACAAAGAGCACGCAACGCCTGAACCGAAACCGCCCCGCAGGGGCCAGCCAGGTGAGTACAGCACCGCCGCACGCGCCTCACCTGCACAATGTTGGGATGCGTAACCGCCGATGTAACCGCCAGCTCCAGCGCGTCCCGCATGAGCTCGCGCTTGGCGGCGCGCAGGTCACGCACGGTGGCGGCGGCGGCCGCCGCGCCGTCGCCACCGCCCTGCTGGCCCCCTTGCGCCGCCTGCTGCTGTGGCCTGGAGGCTGTTGACGTGGTGTCCTTCGCAACCACCTGTCAAGCCCACTCGGCACCGCGCATGCGAGCCACGCCGCAACAAGCACACACGGCACCACAGCTGTGAGCAAGGATCGAGCATGATTGATTAATTGAGGAACTGAGCCAGGCAGCAACAGGGGCGGCAGCCGAAACATGGAACATAATCCGAATACACATGACCCGGATGCCTTGCAAGGGCAGGGCCGTATCCAGGGCGGGTTGGTGGATGCCATCGCCAAGGTTGGACTACTTGCCCCGGCGCAACTCCGCTCGCCTACCCACCTTGACCGCCACCTCCAGGCCGTGCAGCATGCCGCGGAACACGACGCCCTGGCCGCCCTGGCCCACCGTCTCCAGCAGCCGGATGCTGTACAAGTCGTCGTGGCTGTCCTTCCTGCATGCAAGACGCGTGTGCGTGTGTGTGTGTGTGTGCGACCGTGAATCCGGGGAAAGGGGAAACCACAGAAGCCGTTGTTGTGGCGAGCGTGTGTGTGGCACAGAAAATGCAGGGAAAGGGGAAACCACAGAAGCCGTTCTTGAAGCGAGCGTGTGTGTGGCACAGAGAATGCAGGGAAAGGGGAAACCACCGAAGCCGTTGTTGTGTTGAGGACGAGAGTCAATGCCAAACATCACAGCCACACGCAAAGCCAAGGTAAGCGCATGACCAGCGCAGATCGGCCTCGCAGTGCACTGCAACTACATGTGGACGCTTCAACCTGCAGGCTCGTATACACACGCGCACGCACGCCTGCAGGACCGGCTGCGTACCGGTTACCGAACACCCTATCAGGGGGCGTTATCATCTGTCCACCTCTGGGGAGCGTTGGCCTCGGCTAGAAAGCTCCAAGTGCAACGAACATCTAATTCTACAAGCGGGCCCACCCACCTGTCCTTCAGAGCCTCCTCCAGCTGCGTGCTGGCGATGGCGCCCTGCAGCGTTGTCACCATCAGCGCCAGGTGCGCAGCGGAGCCGCCGCGCAGGTCGCCGTCGTACGACGTCGTCATGCTCACGATGCTGTGGGCGCCGGACACCACCCCGCCACCTGTAAAGCCGACCGGCCCAGTAAAACCCCACCAGCAGCATAAACAACACCTAAGAACCAGCCGTCCAGCCCAGAAGCAAACCTAGCGGCAAGCCCAGTAGCAAGCCTAGTAACCAGCGACTAGGGTCAGTCCTGGGGTCAGCCAATGGTGGGGGATCGAAGGGGACGGGCGTAGCTTCTGCTTTGTTGCTTCACTAGTCCGCTGAGCTGCAGAGCGAGGAGCAAGCATGCTTTGCGCATGTGACCCGCTCGCGTGCTGCAGCAGGCTGAGCCAGGAAATCCACATCCGCTCCGAAGCAAGCCGCAGCAGACACGCCTCAAGCGGCTCACTCACCGTACAGGTCGTGCTGGGAGGAGTCACCTGCCGCGCCCGCCGGGCCGCCCGTCGAGCCCCTGCCCAGGTGCGAGAAGGACGCGCTGCGGTACAGTACCGCGCTGCCCTGGAGCGCGGCCCACTCGGGCGCCAGCGCCGGCCCCAGCAGCGCATCCTCCACCAGAGGTAGCACCAGCAGCAGCACGGTGTGCAGCGCGCCCTGCATGGCGGCCAGCAGAGCCTCGGGCAGCGGCTGCGCGGCGACGGCACGGAGCGGCAGCAGCAGCGAGGCACCATGCGGCAGCGAGACACCATGCAGCACAAAGCAGGGCGGAATTTTCAAGGAGTTGCAGGACGCCCAAGCCATCGCGAGCCGAGCAAAATGATGAGCCTCATCCGTTAGGGCCCAGGTATAAGGTGTGACAAGACTGTCACAAGACTGGGCACAGGCGCCGCACGAGCCATTGCATGGCAGGCCCGCCAGGACCGGCAGCCATCACGGGTCGTATAACTATACAAGTGATGTGGCTTTAGCAACAAACACAGCATTGTCCAATCCTCGCCCTGAATGCCCCTTTGCGTTGTACGGCGAACATTCAGGCGTCCCACGCACCTGTGCGCTCACGGCATAGATGCCCAGCCCGGGCGCGTATGAGCGGCTGGAGGACGCCACGGCTAGCAGCAGCGACTGCGGCTGCACGCGCGTGAGCGTGTGGCAGACGTGGATGTCGCGCGTGGGCTTGTCCTCGGCCTGCAGGTGGCTGCGGCAGCTGGCCACAAGCGCGCCGCGTGAGCCCAGGTCCATCACGCAGTCCAGCAGCAGCGTGTCCACCAGCGGCGTCAGAACCACCTGCGCACGGCGACGGAAGCAGGGCGGGGCAGTAGATGTTGTTACACCTGGACCTTCCAAAGCGACGCCAACGCTCCCCTCCAGAGAAGGACAAATAAGGCAAGGATCAATAAGGGCAGCGTGAGGCTTAGCTTTTGCGCAGCTGACAGCACGTCAGCACATCAGCTCGTCGATGAGGCGGAGCGATAAGAGCAGGCAGTTTGAACGGTCTGAAAAAGCGGCTTGCACGGTGGACGACCAGCAATGCGTGCACAGCAGCAAACGAAATGCATCGGCCATGAGGCTCCGCACCTTGGCGCCGCTGTCTGCCGCCCCGCTGGTGGACCCTGCAGCGCCGCCGCCTCGGCCGCCGCCCGCCAACGCCGTCTGCGGCGACGGCGGTGACGCGCCAAAGCCTGCAGCGCCTGAAGTTGCTGCTGCTGCTGCTGCCGAAGGGCCCGCCTGTGAACCAGCAGGTGCTGTCGTCAGCCCCGCTCCAGTCAGGCCTGCTAAGGGGGCCGCTAAGCTGGAAGGCCCGAAAAACGCCGCAGTCGCTTCCAGCTTGTTGACAAGCGCCGCCGTCATGTGCATTTCCAGTCGGAACCTGACAGAGGGCCACCATGCACGTGAAGCATTGTTTATATACGTGCTGTTAGGGGTGCCTATGGCGGGCTCATGTGTGGGCGTGGGCGAGGCAAGTGAACGCAGCACAAGGCGGTACGGCACACAGTACAACAGTAGTGTGTTCTGATGTCGGAGACGCCCTGAAGACAATGCGAGCACCTTCTACGGTACCGCTCATGACGCTTAGCGCTGAGGCACCAGTCCCAAAAGCCATGTCTGTAAACACTGCATAAAGGCCAGCAACGGTCGTCCGCAATGCTGCAAACCAATATCATGCAAACGCATTGGTGCATCGGCATTTGCGGTTGTGCCATGATTTCCGGTTTTCTCCCACTCAGGTGAGCATGTCTGGTCTGATGCTGTGCTGTCCTCCGTCCCTCCACTGCGGCTACCCCACACCTGTTATACAGCAGGATTCTGCTCGAGTCCAGCAGCGCCGAGACCAGCTGCTGCACCGCCACGCTGGAGCCTATGTTGGCAGCCAAGGTCGCGACCTGGCATGCGCACAGGCAGCGGCAACACTCACGTCGCTGGCATGTCAACGTGTGCATACGTGTGCATGCGCATGCAAGAGCGTGCCAAGTGCTGTAGAGCCATCTGTCTTGGAACGTTGTCCAAGGGCGTTTAGCGTTGATGTGACAACGCTGGGCGGATGGAGAGAGTTTAGGAGGAGGAGGGATTTCCCATTTGCGTACCGCATGTTGCGTGATGCATGGTCATGCTCAGTGTGTGTACGTTGCGTGCTGCTATGTGGCCGCACCTGGCGTAGCAGCTGTACATGGTCGCAGTCGGAGAGAAAGGCGAGCGCGAGCGCACTTGCCAAGCCCTGCAGCTGGGGAGCAATAGTGGATAGGCTGGACAGTGTAGGCACGGGAAGGCTCGCTGGCAGCTGCTCTGGTGACTGCAGCCCTAGGGTAAGCACGCCTATCACGTACGGCTGTTGCCCAGCAGGCCGTGACACGGTCAACGGAAGTGCAGCAAGGCTTGCAAAGCCAACCTTGCTGTGTGCTTGCGTCCAGTCTTCGTACTTTTGGGCGCTTGACTGCGGCACCGCTGTATTTGAGCGCCCATTCCCAACAGGGCTCCAAAAGAGGGGCGCCTGTCGCAAAATGCAAGCCACGCACGCGAAGACACAGTGTCTTGTATGCGTTGACCAATTGAGAGGAGGAGCAGGATACGAACCAGACCATCGGTAAACATGACGCTTTGTCACTCAGGCGGTTGATGCACTGAACTTACCTGTGAGCTCGCGACTGCCTGCACACTCGTCTCGCGTGGTTCCTCCACGTGGTAGCAAGTGCCCACTCCAGCTTGATCACAGCAAGCCCCCTTGGAAGTCAAGACAACGAAGTCCGAGCTTGTGCTGTCCAACACAGCGACACTGCAAACAGTGCAGCAACCAGGACAGCCCATAATAGTTTGCCAAGAGTCGAAAGGTGCCGGCCCGTTGAAGTGCGGGTCACAGCGCGTATTGAATGGAACCTCCAACAACTTCTGCTGACCTGACCAGGGATAGCCGAAGCTGGTCAACCAGGGTTTGTGCGGCACACTGAAGGCGGTCCAGCACGCCTTCAGTGCCTTGAGCGGTCACGCTTTGCAGCACACTTGCCAACAGTTCCTGCGCACAACGCCGAGGGCGCAAGCCACATGCAGGCCGTTGTGGGGCGCTTAAAACGCAGCAAGAGTATGCAACACAAAAGTTGAGGGCCTGGCCACAGCAGGGAAGCGCTTCACAAACCAAACAACCACGAAACGTTACTCAACTACATGACTGGCCGTACCTGTACGGCTGGCTGTCTACTGCCAAGTGACGAAGCAGAAGGAGAGTCCCTTTCATTTGACGAACGCCGCTGCTGCTGGTCCACTCTGCGTGGTTCTGCGGTCGTGCCTGGCTTAGACCCGAAGCAGCCGAGCAACCCCATTTTGCTGCTCACAGCTCACGAGCTGCACGCAAGCTATGCAACACAGCGCAAAACCTCCACCTCAGGAGACTGACCAGTCTGAAGCAGCACGGCCCTGGCAGCAGGGCTTGCGATGGTGTTTCGCCCCATTAACAGCATTACTACGACGCACGACGACACTAGTATAAAATCAGGTTGACAACCTGCTAGTACAACTACCATAAGTTGGGGCCGGAATGCAGGTTTGTTGCTTGAACAGTGGTGCTAGCCTTCAATCGCTTCAAGCCGCTGTCACACCTTCTCGCCGCCCGTGACATGAACTTTGGATTGAAGAGTTGTCACCATCACAACAGCCATCAGGACAATGAGATAGTATAGGCTGGATGGCAGCCCACCCTCTTTACTTTACTATACAGCCTGCCCTCACACACAGGGTATGGTGTTTCTGCTGTCAACCACCGCGGATTCTCAAAGGACCTTATTGTGCAAAGTTCTGGTACTTCACCAAGCAGTATCACTTCAAGCCACTTGAACAACACCATTGCAAACAGTGTGCATATACCTAGCTTGTGGCTTTCCGCTCAGCCAACCCAACCACAACTAGTGCGTGGCACGATGCCAGCACTGCAACAGCTGTGCCAGCCTTTCCACTCTCGTACACAGCGGTTGGACCTACAGAGTGGCTGGCTCCTGCAGCCATGCACTCCCTTGAAAAAACAAGCGAGGAGGGTGGACGTTCGCGGAGCTCGTCACCCAGACCTGTACCAGCGACCAGGGGGCGCAACGCAAACACCGGGTACAAGCGCGGTCAGTGAACCAGCCAGCCCTCGGCCAGAATCGCCAAGCTTTGACGTTACCCAGGACGTGCGATACAGGAGGTAAGAGGGGTGGCACGATAGCTGGTGGGTCCTGCATCGGTAACGCCAGTGGCGGATGAACTCCGCGCGGATGAACTCCGCGCGGACACCCAGCACAAGCGAGAACTTTGCTGAGCCACCGTGCTGGGCCACCGTTGTGCTGCTCAGGGCGGACTTTTCCGAGGTGTTCGCGTGGCAGGCACGTCACGCGTTTGCGCAGTGCCTGAACGGTGGTGAGCCGTGCCTGCGCCTAGCAGAGGCCGCGCTGCAGGCAGTGGCAGAGGACGACGCGATCGCCACACACTCCACCGTGCAGTTCCCTGTGCAGTCCTACCTGGACCGCATCCGTGGACATGCCGGTGCGTGTCAGACCGGCACACTGGCTGCATAGCTAAGTAGCGTAAAGCGGCTAGGCACGGCGCGCGCTGAAACCGCGAGCTGTTGAGGCAGCAAGGCTGCATGGATTTCAGGCTTCCTGTGGGGCTGCATGCATGCCGAGATTGCCAACGCAAGCCTGCATGGTGATGCATGCTGGTAAAATGCTCACACCACAAGGACCATGCGTTACGGGCCATGCGTTACGGGCTTGCGGCTGCACAAGCACACGTAGCAGGATAATGCAGCTGAGTGTGCGGGTGTGGAGGTATGCGTATGTGCCTCTCGTACCGCACACTGCGTGTCAGCGTGGGCACATGGCAACGAGGCCAGCGACACGCACGCTGTGACGCTGTAATGCCGCCATGCTAACAGCCAACTGCTTGTGAGCAACGCACCTGAGCGTACCAAGCAGCGGGCAGTGCTGCGATCCTGCCAGCAACCGCTGAGTGTCGCTGATGGTGATTCTGTGGTGCCTTAAGATGAGATTGAGAGGCGCCTGCGGTCAGCGGCCAGTCAGCAGGAGCTTGACCCAGATCGTGCGCTGAGGATTGTGGAGGACTACCTCTTCAACGTCCTGCAGTACAAGATGCCGCAGTACGGCAGATCAAACCTGCCCAGGTAAGCTGACCCACATCACAAGATTTTGATATCGCACTGTATGGACGCGCATCAGATAGGTTAGCTGATCCATGCTCACGTGTGTGCTGAAATCGTTTTAGCCTTGCAAGCTCACCAACATCAGGTCAGAATCTTGAGCGTGTGGTTGCTCAAGTGCCGACTGGTTTTACATGGGACCCCAAGTGGCAAGCATCATGCCCAGGGGTATGAATGCAATGCTGCCTGCACGCTGCATGAACAGCACCGTGTGCCATTGCACCATCCACCAGAATGGATACATCATCAGCGTTACTTCCGTGATTTACGTCCTTTTCTCCATTACTTCCCAACATCCAGCCCAAGTGTATTGTGTCCCATGTTGCCATGTGCAGGGGAGAGGTATCACATCCTGGTGTGTACGAAGACGCCCGGATGGCAAGCATGAATGAGGTGAGGCGCACACGTCTGGACGATGCGTTGCAGGCAGCGAGGCACCCACCTCTATCCAGTTAAAGCATCCAGTACACACATGCATCCAGTACAAGCGCCCACCTCCATCCAGTAAAAATACACTGTGCACATCGCATGCATCAATGCTGCATCCATGGCGTTCAGTCAACGCATGCGGGGCTGGCGTGTGATGCATTGCAGGGCTGTATGTATTGCGGTGATGACTAAGTGTGCACAAACTTCGCCACAGCAACACATCCAGTATACTGCTCCACCCATAATGTGTGTATCCTGCTTGCCCCGGTGCACGCTCTCCTTCCCCTCTTGGCAGGTGCTGGTGCGGCGCGTGGGCCACCCCGCCGCGCTGGCGCTGCTGCTGGGGGACGTGTGCAGGCGGCTCTTCGCGCGGGGCGCGCTGCAGTACCCTGCTGCGGTGGACCTCAGGTGGGCGCGCTGTGTGCTCTCGGACCGGCCCCCATTCCCAAACTTGCAGCTTAGCCCCAGATGGCCCCCGATTGGCCCCCATCCACCCACTGACCCCCATCCACCCACTGACCCCCATCCACCCACTGGCCCCCATCGTGCATGAATGGGGGTCAGTGGGTGGATGGGGGTCAGTGGGTGGATGGGGGTCAGTGGGTGGATGGGGGTCAGTGGGTGAACGGATGAATGGGGTTAGGGTAAACGTTGATGTCTTCTTGCGGCGCTCTGTACCGCACCAACAGAGGCTCGTCAGGCACCCCGGTGCCCGTTTAGATGTGCGTGCAAGCGAGCGCCGGTCGTTGGCATGCGTGGATCGGGCATCTGGCATGACCCAGCAGATCCGCACCTTACCCTCACCCCTCCCTGGTGCCGCCTCAATCCTCCTGCCATGCATGTGATCATGCAGCCCACACAACCTATGCAAAGATGCTGTGTATCATTTCTGCAATTCATGCAATGCCTGCGCTGCCTTCAGGTCCTTCCGGCAGCTGCCGTCTGCGGTGCCGCTCACGATGCTGAGCAGAGATGCCCTGCTGCCTGGCGGCATTCCCCCAGGTGGGGTTACGGTACTGCCGATGCATGTGATCAGGAAGCCGGCCTCGTCAATTCATCCACATCACCAGTACATGTGGTTGTCTGTCCAGTGTGCATGTATCACCTCGTTGTTGCTCCACTGCCACCGTCCCATCACAACAGGTGCGGGACTGCCCTAGTTTTGTGACCTCTTACTGCTGCACCCTTGTGACCCCTTGCTGCAACACCTTGGTTGTCCCTTGGCAACCGGTTGCCAAGTTCATGAAGTCATCACCCTGTGCCGCCCCTTCTCTGCGGGTGCGAACAAGTGTATGCGCTATGCATGCTTGCCGATCTGACGCAGGCGAGGATGTGGATGCAGCAGTCGGGCTGAACACATGCACCAGTGAGGTTCTGGCGGAGATGCTCCGACACCAAAAGGTAACAGGGCAAGGGTGGCGAAGGTGTTGGTAGCGCGTGCTTGCAACGGCATTCACCGCTGGGCACTTGCTGCTGGAGAAGCAACTGTAAGCACCCTCAAGCACCAATGAGCAGCAACGAGTGTGAATGCACAATGCACCAGGCATGGCGACTCAGTATGGATCAGGATTCAGGGTGGCCGTTTTTCACCTTTCCCTCTCCCAATCCCGATTAGGGGCAGCATGGGCCCTTCGGCCGACACGCTGTGATGCCAACGAGCGAATGACAAACTCAATACAACCTGCATCCTTACCCAATCTCGCTTGCCAGTCTGATGTCATATATTTCCTCGGCCCTGGCCCCGCATGTCCGTCACCTGCGCACCCCGCTTCTACTCGCAGAGGGCGTATTGGCCCTTTACGTGGGACTGTGAGCTCCCGGACGACGGCTACATCTACGGCGGCAACAACAGCCACGGGGGATTCAGGTGCGCAGCGGCTCGCTTGACACTACTGGCGTGGGGTGGCTGGCAGTGTGCGATGTGTTTTACGTATGCTTTTGTTGTTGTTTTGTTACATTAGGAGCTTCCTAGCTGAGGCAGGCACTCCCCTCGAGAGGAGGACCGGAAACACATGTATGTCCCTGTCCTTCCTTGCATGCATCCGCGCATGTGCGGGTGAGCCAGAAAGGGGCACCCCTGGGGCTATGCGGTCCGATACCCGTGCTGGTGGGCGTGTGTGGCGCCGCAGGTCCGCCGCCAAGCTGGCCGCCGGCGAGGAGATGAGCGCCATGATTGCCGCCATCACCAAGGTGGCGGCGTGGCGGCTGGAGAGGGGCATCTGGTGCGTGCGGGCGCATGCATCACCACATGGATGTACTTATAATGACTAATGTGTGCACCGGGCCATGTGAATCGCCGTTGTGTGTGGGAGTGTGCCCCTGGAGCTGGCCGCCCTGGTATTGAACACAAGCAGGAATGCAGGGAAATGTCTGGCACTTGTTCTCATGTGTTTGGTGCACATGCAAGGAGGACATGCGAAAGGACCCAAATGCTGCATTCAGCGCCCCGCCTTGCATCCAAGCAAGGGTTGGGCCATGATTACAAATGTCTTTGACAGCACCTGTGCTTTGGGGGGTTCCTCGACGCGCTGTGGTCGCGCACGATGACCATAGTGTATTCAAGGAATGCATTGTGTGCGCTGTGCAGGACATCGCCTGGCGCGGGCGACATGCTGCGCGCGCGGGCGGCGTCGGAGCGCTTGGTGCTGCTGCAGGGGGACACAAACCCATTAGAGAGGTGAGGGGAGCGATGAGGAGCGTGTCGGCAGTGCTTGCAATCTTGCATGGACCTGCCCGTTGGCCCCTGGCTGGAGTTCTGCTGCTGGATGCATGCACCCGTCCTCCGTTCTCGCACGCGCATGTGTATTTCACGGCTCATGTAGATGTAGGTGGCACCTGATTTAAAGAGCTGCATGCGTTTGGCCCGAGTCACACAACGAAGGCGGGCACCAAGCATGGGAACCGCCACATGAAGCAACGGCGTTCACGTGCATGAAGTTGTCGTCCGGTTACCCGCCATGTTGCACACCGATCTGCATGTTCAAGCGAAACGAGATGCGCGGGGCGGTGGGGACCCAATTCAACCTGCCGCTGTGCACGTGCTGTGCATGCATGTGTTTATGCCGTCTTCGCATCTGTGCGTGTGCTCGTACGCGCTGGCTGCATGCATGCATGACGCTCGCGCTCTCTGCACTTGCTTACCCATGTGACCATGCGTGTTTGAGTTATTTGTTCCCATCAGGCCATGCAGTGTGCTTGTGGGGCCAAGCAGTGTGCATATGCGTCAGCCTCGTGTGTCTCGTCGGCATCATCGCCCATGTAGTCATGCGTGCGTGCACGTGTCCCGGTGCTGCTCATCATGATGAGTCATGATTAGTCATGACAGCCAATGATGATTAATCATGACTAATCATGACTAATCGTGCCCCTGCCCTCAGGCGCGACCTGGCGGTGCTGCTGGTGCATTGCGGCGAGCTGGGTGCGGCGCGTGTGGAGCTGCGCGCCTTCATGGACACGCAGGCACACCTGCAGGCAGACCCCTTCGACAAGGAGCTATGCAGGTGAGTGGGCGCCTTGAGCGCCAGAGCGAGCGCCAGGCCAGCGCGTGAGCGGTATGCCCGTGGCGCTGGCGGGGAGCTGAGCACGCTCCCCGGTGCGCTGCGCGGCACAGAGGTTGAGACCAAGCACGCTCCCTGCATGTCATGTTATATTACCTTACGCAGGAGCGTGTCGAGCGCGCTGTATGAAGCCAAGCAGGGATGCGAGCACAGGTCGGCAGAAAGTAGGAATGCGTTGAGGCACAGGCGCGCCGCTTTTCCCAGGAAATCACGAGCACACATGTAGGCATTCGGCTTGCATATCAGATGACCGCCGTTTAACCGCCGCTTGTCCTGGTTGCCCTGCAGTCCATTTTGCAGTTATGTTCTGGTGTGTCGCGATCCAGCAAGCGGTTCGCAGTAGGATCGGCTCCCCGCCATCCTGTTAAACCTTAATGCTGGATACGTACCATCATGCTTGCGGCGTGCGTGCAGGCGCGTGGCGGCGTCGTTGTCGGGCCTGGCGGATGCGGAGGAGGGGTACGAGCCGCTGTCCATCGCGGGCGTGCTGGGCGCGCTGCCGCCCTGGGAGCGGCCGGACAGCCAGCAGCGCGCCAAGAAGGACCTGCCGCTGACCTGGTAGCCGGCGCACCTGGTTGCCGGCGCAGGCAGCCAGGCACTGGCTAGGTTCCTCATAGCAACCCTGTAGATGAAACACGTGCAAGCCCGCTTATGTTGAAAGCCCTTCTTTCCCCTGCAGCCCGTGCGTGATCCACAACTTTGTTTTGGGGGGGAGCATTAGCCGCTCGGCCAGGACACACCTTAAGGCGCATGTAACAGGACGTGCTACGTGGATGAAATGTGAATTACACACAGTCATAGGTTGCAATGAGCCAATGACGTCCACCAAGATGTATTACGGCCCCTGTGTCCCGCGCAGAGTTTGACCAAGGGCGTCTTGGTGGCAGTCCAAATTAAGACCGTCAGTCATCGCCTCGGCTTAGCGTCAAAGCAGGCTGGACGAACCCGGCAGCAGCGAGACAAAGTGCAGGCGCCTGAGGAAGAGGGGCC
This sequence comes from Chlamydomonas asymmetrica, assembly GCA_001662385.1. Classification (NCBI taxonomy): domain Eukaryota; kingdom Viridiplantae; phylum Chlorophyta; class Chlorophyceae; order Chlamydomonadales; family Chlamydomonadaceae; genus Chlamydomonas; species Chlamydomonas asymmetrica. The sequence continues at coordinate 28,604 of BDDA01000556.1, forward strand.
CTGGCGCAGGCACTTGAAGCTGCAGCGTCTCTCAGCACGTTCATTCCAGCCAGGGTGTGCAGTCTGCATGCACACACTCCCTGCAGTACTGCAACTGGCACAACATCTTGCATATATCACGTGTTGGCTGCGCAGCCGCTCAACGCCACTGTGTCGTGTCCCCGCACCCCCAATGGCGACTTGGGCAGTGGCATATGGGCAATATGGCACTGCCCAAGTGGAACTCGGGGGGTGGCCCACCTCTGGCAGGGAGTAGCTTAGGAAACGGTGTGCGTAAAGCTCCATAGCAAGGGGGCAACGGAACACCACAAGTTGCTCATCCTCCACGCCCACGCCAAACAAGGTCTGGCTTCGGCGTGCTTACAACATGCTTACACCGTGCATACTGGCGACCGCTCAGCTCGTCGTACTAGGCAGGCGACATGCAGGCGACATGCGCAAGGAGGACACGTTGGATCCCAAAGTTGAACAGATGAAAGCACCAAACACCGTTTGCATCACCTTGTCATGGGAGTGATCGGTTTGGGGTAGGTACACCCAGTGAGACAAGGCCGTCCACTCAACATATGCGGAAGTCGCACATATGTGCGCGGTGACTCCACGTCAAGCCTGTCAACCACACACAGAGCGAAGAACCGCCATAACCTCTCAGCAATCGCTACAATACCCAGCCTGAGTGACACACGCATTGAAAGGAATCATTGGAGAAGTTTCGCGATGCACTTGTGCATGCCGGTACGAAACCGATATAATAACAGTCCGTCCGCGAGGTGGAAGACTTCAGTCAGCCACCTTTCCTGCTACACCGGCGACATCCCTGAAGGTCCGGCTGCAATGTTAGGTCAGGTTGTGTAAGCTCGCTTGTCACGCTCTCGTCACACAGACATTTCGCAGGGAGGCACCCACCATGGCGGACAACGTTTCTGAGCCACTCCTGGCAGGGGAGGCACCACAGATCAGCAAGCTCTCAAGTGAGGCCTAGCTCTGAGCATGCTTTGTGTTTCTGGTACTTTCCCAACGCAACACAGGTGTGAGGCGCGTGCGTGTGTGTGTGTGTGTATTGGCGCAGACTGCACGCTCCATGAGACCTGCTTTCTGAGCGATGGGTCAAGGCAGCACGCCCAAGACCAAAAAAGAGTAAGTTTTGAGGCAGCAGCTTGCAGACTCGTTTTTTGGCTGCGTCCTATCACAAGGTGCAAGCGTGACCGGAGCGCCGACCGACTTTGTGACCGCAGGTGCAGCGCAAGCTGCTCATCGCGTGCGTATTGTGCTCCATCTTCATGGTCGTAGAGGTAGTGGGAGGTTATATTGCGGGCAGGTGGGTTTGCGTTGGTGGCGGCTCTCGCTTAGTGCCGCAGCATTGCTGCAGTGCCGACCATGTTGCGCTCGCGATCAACGTGCAAACCATGCTTTCAGTAACGCATATGCCTTTCTCTCTTCGTTCTTTGCCTGCACAGTATTGCAGTACTGTCCGATGCGGCGCACATGCTTTCAGACGTTGCTGGGTTTGCGGTGTCGCTCTTTGCGGCCTGGGCTGTGACTCGCCGCTCGCACGAAACGTACACCTTTGGATACCACCGCGTTGAAATTCTGGGAGCGCTGGCAAGCGTGCTGACCATATGGGCAGTCACTGGCGTACTGGTCTTTGAAGCGGTCAACCGCGTCCTTCACCCGGAGCCCGTGGACGGCAAAAGTGCGTGAACCAGCGCCCAAACGACACATTTCAAGCTTGCATACCTCTCTGTTGGCATCCTCCGTCCCTGCGTGCAAGCGCTCTTTGCAAAGAGCACTTTAAGCGGTTCCGGAGCGTGACCTCAGTGTGACATGTGCCCTGCCCTCCCCTGCATTCCTCTGCAGTCATGTTCATCGTCGCCTGCGCGGGCGTCGTGTTCAACATAGTTATTGCGCTAGTGCTTGGGGAGGACCACGTGCACGGCCCGGGCCACGGCCACGGCCACGACCATGGTCACGACCACGGTCACGGGCCCTGCCAGGGACACGGCCACAGCAACCATGGCCACGACGGCCACTCCAGCGACGACGGTGAGGCATCATGGCTGGCAACCACTGTACACATGTTGCACACTTGTAGCCATGAACCTACTGACTCGCCTAGCAACCACCACACTCGGTTGACGCAACTCGCCCGTCGCCAGCCTGCCGCATTGCTAGATTCTGTAAACCGCGCCTGCCTGAAAGAGCGCAACTGTACGTTACTGCGTATATCAGTGCTGGTATGGCTGTGCGATCAGTTCAGCACGTGTAGGGCTGTTCATGCGCCGCCAGGCCCGCTATAGTGGCGTCCTCGGCACTTGAGCGCCACCACACCACATCACGCCTCCTGTAGCGACAGCTACATACAGGTTACATACAGGTTACATACAGGTTACATACAGGTTACATACAATTGCAATACAGTGGCTGTCATAGCATGGTGCTCAACACTGCAACAGGCACCATGGCTGTTGCTTGGCATGATTCAATGGACTGCACGCGCAGAGGTGCTGCATGGAATGAGGCCACCGCACGTAGCTTCATACCACGCTGTCTTGCCCCGATCCAGCTGTTGTGGTGCGCGTCAGTACGGCCGTGTCCCTGAGGGCGCGTGCTCTTGTTGCTCCCTGCGTCCTGCCAGACCACGACCATGATCATGACCATGATCACGACCACGACCACGACCACGGGCACGACCACGGCCATGGTGCGGACGGCAGCCAGTGCTGCATCATCACGGTGCCGCTGGACCCCTCAGCGCCACCCTCGCACGCCGCAGCGGCCGCCACGCAGCACTTGGAGGCGGTTATCAGGCGAGTGATCCGGGCTAGCCCACGCGATGCATGGTGGTCCCTGACGCATACCGTGATTGATGGACGTTAAAGGCTTGCACGCATGCATAGCGGGTAGGATATGTCCTCATCTGAGGGGAGTGCCGGCCTCGGCTAGAAAGCTCCTAATGTAAAAATCTAAATCTAAATCTAAATCTAACGGGTAGGATAGCATATGCATGTCATGTTATGTTACATCAACGTGCGCAGCCGAACGGCTCACGGCCTGCCCAGGTCGGGACCAAGTCAACCTGCTCGCCTGTCCCCATCTGGGGGGAGCATGGGCCAGTTGGCCGACACGCTCCAAATGCAACAACACATAACCAATAGACAAGCGTCAACCGAGCCCGTAGGTCATTAGGGAGAGAGGAAGAGGGCCACGAGTACTCAGTGCCGAACAAGGGAACAGCGTTTGTGCGGATGTGTGCATTTGCGTATGTACAGGGAGGGCAACCACGAAGTGAAGCTGGCGCTGCCGGTGTCATCCACGCCCGCCACAGCAAACCACGACCACGGCCACGATCACGACCACGACCATGATCACGACCATGACCATGACCATGATGACCATGATGGCCACGGCCACGACGGTCACGGCCAGGGCGGCCAGAGCCAGAACATCAACCTGCGCAGCGCAGTGCTCCACGTGATTGGCGATCTGCTCCAGGTGCGTCGCCCCGTGCAGAGCAGGCGTGCTGGTTGTCGCGGCTGCTTACGCTGGGCCTGATGCCAGGGTGCCTGAGGCTTACGGAGGGATGGGGGTGGGGTACCGGGGGGTAAGTCCCGATCATACGGCCGTCGGACCTGGTTCTGGCCGGGGTAGGACGTCCCTGTCACAGTGTGGTTCAATGCGAGCTGCACAGGGCTGTTTCCATGGAGCCATGGGTCAGATAGGTAGGTAGCTCAGGGTAGATAATACAGCCATGGGTCAAGGTAGATAATACAGCCAAGGAGTACAGTCGAGGCCAGGAGCAATAGGGCCACATAGGTGTTGGGCAGGCTAGGTGACGGACTGGCAGCGCTCTCAGTACTCGCACTTGTCACGTGGGTGGTCGCCACTTTGTGGCCACCCACTCCTGCGGTGTGTATGTCCACGTGTGGATCCCGCATGCTTAGGAACTCTGCTGGACTCATGCTGGAGGTTCACACTTGCGGACGCTCGGTCAGTGCCATGCGTGGGGCGGTGGATGCTGAATGTCCAAGATGCCTCCCATGCGCGCACGCTGCCCGTGCTCCCAGGCGCTGCCGCGGGCGCTGCACGCACGCATGCATAACGCAGGCTGAACGCTTGAGCCAGCAGTTGGAAACCTAGTTCAACAGCAAACCATCATGGTGTTGTGGTGGATTGCTGCTTTCCCATGCGCCCGACGCTTGTGGCTGGCGCTGCACCCAAGTTCCCTACACTTTGCTTTACTGTATCGTCCGGTGCTTATTTTCTAGGTGTTGTACTGCGTGTTGAGCATGTAATTGCGAGGGGAAGAAACATCCCAGTAAATCAAGTGCCACACGTGCACCCTCTGACTCTGAGTGTGCGTTTCAAACACCGGCCTGCATGCGTTGCAGTGTGGTGTGTTAGGCTTATTAGCTTCCCATGGTGCCGTTGCTGCTTGCATTACGGTATGGTGCATGTTCAATTCACTGCTTGCAGAGCATCGGCGTGGCGATCGCGGGCGGGCTGATCTGGTGGAAGCAGGACGACGCGCGGTGGCACATCGCCGACCCCATCTGCACCTTCATGTTCGCGCTCCTGGTGCTGCTGACCACCAAGGCCATCATCGTCGACATCTTCCACACGCTCATGGAGCGCACCCCGCAGCACCTCGACGTGTCCAACATCACCAGCGCCATGGCGGAGGTGAGGCAGGCAGGCGGCGGGGCTGAACCAGCCAGGAGCTAGCACGCAGGATGCCTGCTCAACAGTCGCGCGCATGCGTGCCTATGTCGTATGTGCAGCACGGAAGTGGGTGCATGGGTATGTATAAACCTGCATGTACGTGTGTTTGGTGGACCCAGCCGGCCCTCATCACTAGAGTAGGGGCCACGCCAGTTGAGCTCCAGTGTGTATTCAGCCTGTCACTGCCAAGGCATCCACATTGGCCCTCAGGGTCAGCTTCTACATCGTATTGGTATGTTACATCAGGAGCGTGTCGGCCAAAAGGCCCATCCTCGCCCCAGATGGGGACCAGAAGGCAATGACTCGGCTTAACAGCCTAGGCACAGGTAATGCAAAGCACCAACGCGTGGGGTGAGCCGCCATCTACTTGCAGCTCGTGCTTGCGCCTGCGCTGAACGGCGGTGCGATGTGTGTGCGCCGCCTTGCCCCTGAATTGCGCAGATGGAGGGCGTGGTCGACGTGCACGACCTGCACGTGTGGCACCTCTCCATGGGCCTGCCCATCCTCACCGCGCATGTGCACGTGGGCCGCGGCGCCGACAGCGAGAGCGTGCTCAAGAACCTGGAGCGCTACGTGCGCCGCCTCGGCGTCAAGCACTCCACCATCCAGATCTGCAACCCCGCCACCAGCAACGGGAACGGCAGCGGCAGCGGCAACGGCAGCGGGGCAGCTGGAAACGCTGCTGGCGCTGCCGCTGTGTAGTGCGGCACAGTGCAGTACAGTTTGTTGCGGTACAATGTAGCTGCACGCCGCTTGCTACGCCGCTAGCTCCGCATAATGCCGGATCTTTACGACGTTAGGCCAGCTGCCTTTGCGTGCAGGCTGCATAGCTAAAACCAAGTTGTACATGTTGATCCAATCCGATAATGCTGTGCTGGCATCCGCACCGTGTCAGGGTACCGGACGTAAATGTGCCCACAATCGTCAGCCGCCGGTCCTCCACGCGGCGCCTGTCGTGTCGGCTGCGCGCGTGTTTGTATGTGTGTGCGGGAGAGGCGGTAACATTGTGTCAGACACGTGCACCGCGAGCTTTTCGTTGCATGCGGCTGGAGCTTCTCGCCGAGGCCGACGGCCCAACGCTCCCCTTGGATGGGGAGTGCCCACCCGCGCGCATGTACACACCTCTATATGATACATGCGTGTATGCATGTATGCATGCATGCATGTGTGGATGCAATTTGCATGGCTCCCTCCACCCAGCCATGAGCTTTGCCCATCCCTCGGCGCTGTGGGGAACGATGCGTCTGCTTGCCCTTCCAAGCAACTGGCCTGCCCCCCAATGGCCACCACTTCCAGGGACGCAATGCATCATATTAGGTGTCAATCACAATGGGTGTTGGTGGCTTGGTGCCTGAGGCACCAAAGTGCACTCTGCCCGGCCAACCCCATCCCATAACGGCCTGCCAGGCCACCGAATGTAAATTTGAGCAATGGACCCTGGAATCTGCCCTTGCGTGGAGCTTCTTAATGACTGGTTCGGCAACTCAGCAGGCAGGACCAAATCAACATTGCTCAAACAAACACGTCTTCTCAGGATGGAGATCAGCCCCTGCAGGTTTTATGATTGACCTGTTGGAAGCTGCCTGCAATGCTTATACCTGGCTTGAGGCGACAGCATCAGCAGCATCAGAGGCTGGGCAGTGCCTTGTCGTTCAGGCAGACCGGCAACCCCATTTGTGAGATCCTCCGCTGCAGGTACGCTGAGGCAATGTCAGCATGCTGCACGCATGCATGGAAGCAACGCGACATCATCCACCAGAAGCAGCAACTCAGCTTGGTGCTATTCGGTTGTTGAGATGGCTAGGGCAAGCAGCGTTACACAAGTACATGGCACGAGCAGGTGGATCGGGAAGCTATGCAAGATAGCGCGGCGATGTCGGAGTGAAACACAACCGCATGGAGGTCCGTGTCAGGAGTAGGCATCGGCCTGGCATCAGCACATGTAACTTATTACCGTGTCACAGAGCGTGTCGTGCATGCGCACAGGCGCCAGCTCACAGGATGCAAGACGTGCTCGCTCAGCGCTGTTTAGGCTGTAACAGACCTGGCGTAAGGTCAAGCGCTGCCGCGTCGGGGACAAGGGGTGCAGCGGCCCCAAACCAGATCTGCAAGGCCTCAAGGGTGCTCCAGCATATCAAGTGCGATCAGCGCCATTCATACACTCGTGCACAAAGGAGATGACCCAGGAAGGATTCGGCCACCAGCAGCATTTTCCAGTGAACACATGCAGGTAAGGGCGCAAGTGCCACGGCAGGCTAAAGGGCTTCATCATGACACAATTCGCAAAACAAGTTCCTTCAAGTTCAAGTTGGCTGCAGGGCCGCACAAAGGCCAGCCTGGGCGGGCCTAGTAATGCTGCGCGTGCAGCATTAACGCCCAGCGGGCTTCGACTTCGAGTCTTACCCCACAAGTCAGCTCGGCGCTTGTCTACGATGTGCAGCTGCCCTGTGGCATAGTTGCTTATATTACTGTCACTAAGTGTGACGGGTGTACGGTACGTATATCTCGTGCATCACGCGCGAGGGCGGAGGGGCCAAACGAGCATCATCGCAGTTGCATGACCGGCTGGCACGCATGTCGGTTTCCTGATCGCGTGGCGCATGCGGGTTTGTAAATCCCACACTGCACAGCGATGATGATTCATTGCCCGTGCCTGAATGCTTGCCGCCATATGCGTTGCATGCACACATGCATGCAGACCTGACCCGCATCTGCAGGAGGAAGCCCATGGCAAGAGCTGACCCACATTGGCCTTTCACTGCAGCTGCTCACGTGGCCAACCCTCGACCCAAATGGCGGCGCAGAAGCTTGAGCCGACATCAATCACGAGTCAGGTTCGGGGCGCTGGTTGACCGACAGGACCACCTGCGCGTGACCCAGATGAGCAACCCACATGAGTGCACCAAGAGAGTGACCCACATCGCCATCTGCGAGTGACCCAGATCAGCAATTGCTTAGAACTGGAACTGCGCGTCTTCCGCGTAGCCGATCTTGTCCAGCAGGTCCTTCATGGCGTTCATCATCGGCAGTGGGCCGCAGCGCAGCGTCAGCACGTTGGGGGCTGCACACGCACATGAAATGCAGGGGAAGGTGGGCGTAATGTGGTGGGCAATCGAGGGAAGCCCATGCGCACTACCCCAAGATGGGGGGTGGACAGGGTGAGGCTGGCGGCATGCCAAAACAACGGTACGAAGGCAGCGGAGCAGGGAGGGGCAGTCACATGACAGGGGGAGTGCTCATAAATGCACACAACGCGCTACGCATGCAGGGAGCATGTCCACGACCTGTGATGCTGCTCCTTGTGGATCAACCCTGCTATCAATGCTGCGCAAGCACAGGGGTGTCTGGTGAGGCTACGCAGCAAGGAATCGAACAGGAGCAAGCCGCTGCCTGCTTCGCATCCACACGGGTCGATAGCACGCACCTGGGGACGGGAAGTGCTGGGTGATCATCCTCTCGTTGATGAAGCCCACACCGCCGCGCCACTCCTTGGAAGCCTCGTTCAGGACGTAGTACACCTGTACATCAGTCAGGCGCAGTACACCGTACACGCAGTACATACAACAGCAGGCATGTGATGAGTTCCACAGGCGCAGCCGTGCCAGTCACTCGCAGCCACCCATTCGCGGGTGAGTACATTGCACGTCCATTTATCGAAACGCAGCCAGGACTGGGGGTACAGTGTAGGAGAATGGCATAGTGGCGTGAGCTGCAATCTGCTGCATGGTCATGCCTGCTTCTGAGCCGTGACCTGAGAATGATTCATAGTTTCATACGCTCCCGTTACCCCGGGCAGCACAGCAATGCACTGCCGCTCGATGAGCCCGAAATCATTAGTAAGCAAAGCGAGCCACAAGCAAGGCGGTACAAAAGCATGGCATCTATGCCTGTGGTTCTCGTCATGGCCCATGCTTTGCACACTCGTCAAGCTCGTCAAGGTCGGCCCCCGCATGTTAAGTGCTGGACAGCAAATTGATGACATCAACTCAATCGATCTAGTGGGAAATGTGGCGATTATGCTTACAGCACAGCATGCCGGCCATTCAGGCGCAACACATGAATATCCGTCCACCCTTGAAAGAGTAACACGCATGCACGTCGGATGCATCAGCGAATCAGCGCACCTGGAAGCGGTTGCCGTGCATTTTTGCAAGCTCGTCGAGCTCGTTGCGCAGCAGGATGTCCTGCTCGGAGACGTTGGCGAAGATAAGGCTGACGTCAGTCTTGTCCGCAGGGTTCTTGAGGATGGCCTGCAGCACCTGGAACATGGGCGTGACGCCAGTTCCCCCCGCCAGCATGCCTGCGACCACGAGACGTCGAACGGGTTCAGTGCTTGAACTGAACGGAATCATGAACAATTGATCTCACTACACAAAAGCCAGGGCAGGGCGATCTCGACGATGAAGGCCAAAGCTTGCTTACAGGGTGTGTGTGTGCTTGCATGACACACAGCAGGCAGCCGTTGGTGCAGGGGCTTAAGCAAGGTGCGCTCTCAACCGCGTACCGATGTGCTTCACCATGTTGGGTGTGTAGGTAAACCTGCCCTTGGGTCCCTTCATGAGCATAGTACTGCCGACCTCAAGCTCCTTCAAGATCTGGGACATCTTGCCCTGTTTGCAGGTGGCATTCGTTTGGGAGTATGAGTAAGGCACCGTAGCCACTAGGTAGCGACCAAGAGGTCGCACAAGGTGTGTCAGGGTGCAACTGGAAGTACTGTCTGCACGAAGCTCCAGCAAGCAGCGTTGTGGCTGCGCAGCCAGCACATGGTCCCGGTGGGCCCTGATGCTCGAGGCCCTCTGCACCACGGCTTCCCGCTTGCACGGTGCGTCCACAGAGGAGGAGGGCTACTGAGCATAAAACCATAGCACGGCTTACAACAAGACACCATCAGCTGCTCACCTGTGGGTAAAGCTTGATGACAAACTCGACATAGCCTCGAGCGTCGTCATCAGAGGTGGGTGTGTATGGCCTGAAGACGTCAGTGCCCTCAGCTCCCTGCGCCTTGAAAGTGATGTGCTGGCCGATTGGCAGGCCGAGGCGCTGGTCTGGGTTTGGGAGGTCGAAGCGCAGCTTCACGGTGTTGTGCGTGATATAGCGCTTTTCGGCAAGCGGCAGGGCCTGAAACTCGTCCGGGTTGAGCCACGGCTTTACCGTGCTAGAGCGTGCAAAGATGAGCACGTTTAGGAGGACGAAAGCTGCGATGCAAATCAGCACTACCAGCCAGTGGTCTACCGCAAACATGAAAAAATGCACAAAGTTGGCGGTCGTTTCGCCAACATTATCATCTGCCATGGTGCAGGTTCGCGTGTTAAGGAAGAGGTCACGTAAAGCCCCTTGATCAGTTCACAAGGATGGTTGTGTGCTTGACATGTGCAGAGTGCAGACTAAGTAATTTTGAAGGGGCCCCCAAAAGACAAATCCAATTTGAATGCGCTGTACCCTTGCCTTGTAGACAGTGTAAGGTTGACAGGTTGAGAGCGCCTTTCTGAGCTTTGGTCATGCATCTAAGCTGGCCTTGAGTGCCTCAGTTTTGGGCGAAAGCGTACCAGCATGTCCGCCCACCCACCACCTCCCCCAGAACTGGACCTTGTCGTCTACCATATCCCCCCACAACCAGCCCCTGCGTTCACTGGGTCAAGGACGGAATACTGGGCTTCAGTGGAGCAGGAACAGCAGCGGCAGGCAGTGGTACAGAGAGCGGACCGGTATGCGTTTCAAACGTGCAGCAAAACACGCCGCTTTGCTCCACACATTCACCTTGGCACGTTGTGTGGGGCACTGTCGGTTTTCCTGCTTCACCGTTAATGGGATCTTCCACAAACCAAACTCTACGCACGTGCTTTGGAGTACGGCCTTGACACAACGGTTTCGCTGGCGTGCTTGCACAGAGAGCTGAAAAAGAAGACGACTCGCTACCGGATTTTCAACTACCTCTACTATGCCTTGCTCATAGCGTATATTGTTGTCTTCATCGTGGGAGTTGCTCTAAACGACTGGGTGGTGAGTTTCTGGGCGCACGGGTCCGTTTGCCCTCACCCTGGTAGCTACCCTGCGAGTGGAACTGACGTGTTGTTTGCCTCCGTCATATGCCCTTTACAGCTCGCTGACCTGGACGCAAACCCACTAGTAGGGTTGGATGCCACGGGCCTTCAGCGAATCGGGTGAGAATATTGCGTGTTTCCGCCCGCCGCTCTCAACACCCCTTCCCACACCGGTGCTAGCCCGAGCTGTAGCGGGCTCATCCCACCGCTACCTGTGTGTCATGCGCACAACAGGGGCCTCAATTCGTGGCTCATAGCGGACAACTACCAGTACTGGCGTTTGCTCAGCGCGCTCTTCATCTGCGCGGGTGCCATCCAAGTATGGGCCAGTATTTCAACAGTGTGGATATACGGGAGCTTCCTAGCGAGCATGCTGTCCACCTGGGAAGTAGGTGAGCAAGGACAAAAGGTTCCTGTCCTGTGTTGTGGAACTGGTTGTTTCCTTGCAACCAAGGGGCGTGGACAAGCCCTTTGAGGACACAGCGAGCTTCGATGCCTGCTGCAAGGTCAAGCTCCTAGGCCTGCCTTGTCTGGTGTGTTCTACAACCCCTTGTAGCAGCGCCTCATAGCCTGACCCGCTCTGGGGAATGGTGCGGTGGGTGGTTGGAAGGAACGATAGGGTGGATGTGCAGAACCACAGCAGACACGCACGCCTGTACACACACGGGTGTGTGCTGCGTACAGCTGCTGGAGTGACGCCGGGGCTGCTAGCGCGTGCTTGGACACCAAGATGACCACCGCATGCACCTTGACTCTTGAGCATTCACGCGTGCTCACATCCGAGTTATACTCACACAACCCGCATTCGCATGTCACACTGCATGGCCGCGCGGAACTAAAACTTAGCACACCGCCTGCAGCACAACAACGTCCAACTGAGTCAACACCGTGGCAAAACAGTGATATTGATGCACGCATGACCCTCACTGTCTTTCCCACCTGCTGCCACAGCGCATGCTCCGTCACCCACTGCCCCTGCCCCTTTCCCCCCCCCCCCCTTCCCCCCCCCCCCC
>BDDA01000556.1:41276-59498 GCA_001662385.1 Chlamydomonas asymmetrica
TTCTTCACGAGCGGGATAGGCGGCGTGTTGGTCTCGGCCAACATCGGCGCGCACCACATCACGTCCAGCGCACTCATACCCGCGTTTGGACTGAATGGTGCGTGGGGGCGGCCCAAAATGCACTGCGCACATGGGTCACAACGTCATCTTGTTGTCACACCTCGCACGCGCTGATTTCAGCAGTCGCCGCAACAACAGGCTAATGCTGATGCAGATGCGATGGCAAAATGATCAAGCGCTTGCGAATATCGACGTGGCCCAATCCGCTGAGTGCACGGGAAACGCTGGGGCACGGCGGTGCGTAGGGAATAGCATTGCGCAACTGCGACATGCAGCATGCTGTGTTTCCGGGACGGCGGGCGCATGTTCCGATGTTTGCTGCGCTTACCTGCACGCAGGCGCGGCGTGCATAGAGATTGCGTTCCACCATAAGCGCTACACCAACCACCTCATCACGTGAGTCTGCTTAGTGGGCAGAAGGCGGCCCTCCACCCGCTACAGCCGCAGCGCTCGAGCCTGTAGCACTGCCTCGGCGGTTGCACTAGCTGCAGCAGAGTGCGTGTGCGCATTCTTGCAATTCGGTAACCACATGGTTTGCGGCAACTCCGTACTCCTTATCTTCCCCGTCCTCTCCCCCCACCACGACTTTCCCCCTTTCCCCTTTCTTCAATCTGCACCATGCAGTTGGCCGCTGATAGCAGGCGGGTTAGCCGTGAACCTCATGATCGGCGCGTCGCCGTTTGTCGACAACAGTGGCAACGTGGCAGGCTTTGTCGTGGGCGCCATTGCTGGCCTGGCGTGCTTGCTGATCAGACACTCAGTGAGAGGCGGAGGGAGGCAGGGCACTGCAGGGAGGGTGGGGCACGTTCGTGCAAGCCAGGGAGGGGAGGTCGGGCGGAGGGGGAGAGTGTGGGCTGCGGGACGTGATCAAGTGATGAAGCGATGACACTCTCAGTCGTGTTATGCTACCCTTCCCCGAATGGCCTGCGAGGCCATCGGTTTCTACCTAATCAGTCACCTACTCAGCCTGCCCCCGTCATTACCCAGGGGGCAACATGATCGCAAGTGTCCCCATGCAACGGGTTGATTTCGGGCGTAACTCGTGGGCATGTTACGAGGCGGTATGTGAGTATGTTCTTATTGGCTCTTATGTCGCGCTGGCTTGCTTGCCGCCCGCTGGCCTGCTCACGGTTGCGTTGCGCTCGCACTCCCCCACCTGCCCTCTCATGAGTGCAGGAGCTGGGTGCCAAGATGGAGAAGCTGCTGTATGCCGGGCTGGTAGCGCTGGCGGCGGTGGTCATGGCCATCATCATCCTGTCCTTTGTCGGCCTCAATAAGGACCTACCGATTGGCAACTGCTGCGAGCAGGTACGTCAGTGCGTGCATACAAGCAGGTTACGGCGTGCTGCGGCATTGCGCCCCAGGACGCTAGCGTGAATGCGTGTTCAGGCGACTAGCAGTCAGGTGTGGGGGGACATGGAGCGAGGACAGGGAGCCGACGTGCATGGGTGCGGTTTAGAGGTTTAGAGGTTCGCTCACAGGGCATTCAGGGATGCACAGCATGTATCACGAACGGGGTGCCAAGGGACCTTTCGCGCTGACACCATGCGCGCTGGGTGGGATTACATGTGCGCCACACGGACATGCCTGCACGCCGCTGCCGCGCCCCCTATCGGGGGCGCTGCATCGCACACATGACTGGTGCGAGGAAAGGCGGTGTGCAGGCGACAGCTCATGACACACACTCGCAGGCTCAAAGCATTGGCTGGCAACGGTATTGGAGCTGAATAATGCTATAGGCCCCACTGCATCTGCTGCTAGCGTTGAGACGTTATGTCATGTATGTGCATTTGTGGGAGGAATCATGGATAGAGCATGCGGCTCCTAATTCATGCATATCGAGGCGCTGGACAGGCCTCATGAGCATTTGCTGGTTGCTGGTGCCATGAATTAGCTCTCTTCGCCGCACTAGCTTTTGCGTGGGGAGTGCGCAGGAGGCTCAAAGCCCTGCGCAATGCCCATGCTGCCGCTGTTGAAGCTCATTCGAGAGTTGCCTTTGCGGGTGCTGTGCGTTCCGGTTTTACCATACCGTATACACAATAGGGTAGTGCATGGTACGCAGGGTATGCAGGGACGTGATGTCGCTGCGTCTGGTGATTTCTGAATCTGTTGTTGTGTCCATTTATGCTCTCCTTGCAGCTGGTGTGCACGAGCAGCCGGTATTGGGACTGCGATGCTTCGCGGGTGTACAGCACAAGTTGCCAGTTCTCCACCTACGCCAACGGAACGGGGATAATGACGTGCCCAATGGTGAGCTGCTCAGCGTACGGTACCCATGACCCCATCGCATCAGTGCGGCGACATTGTTGACGCATCACAAACTGGTTTGGTGGTTTGCATGAAGCTGCCTGCCTTCCTGCCTTCCTGCCTGCCGGCTATATGGCTCATGACTTCACGCCTATCACATATCCAGTGCATGACTACCTGTCGTCGCAACTTGCTGCTCCGTGTGTGTTCTGCCTTGTCAATCACTTGACGCGCTGCAGGGCAACCAGCTGCGGGTACCCGTCAGCAACGCCACCACAACCGACTTCCTGAACGCCTGGTGCGCCACCTACTGCACCCCGGACAGCTCGTCACCGCCGGACATCAGCGGCGGGGGAGGCGGAGGCAATTCCGGGACTCCGCCTAGCGGGACTGCAGGGGGGGGATTGAGTTGAGGCCTAGGCGCAAGCTAGCCGTAGTTTTGCTTCCTCTGTAGCTGTGCATGTGTTGCCTGCCTCCGCGGCAGTCCTGGCTCCATGCTCCCATATGTATGTACTGACCTGCATCCTATCACGCCACCCCTGCGCTCCCCACACACGGTCACGCGCACACGCTCACGTACACACACCGCCGCTGCCCTGGTTGTCGCTCTTCGCTACAAGGGGTGCATGATTCATTTTTCATGCCATGCGCTGTTCTATTTACCTGCACATGACGTGCACATCGTATGACTTTCGTTCACTGAAATCATGACTGACTGTTGGGGCTGAACCTGTTGAGTTCAACCGTATGTGATGAAACTTATTACGAAGAAGCATGCCAAGGACAGCATGTGATCATTTCAATTGCTGCCATTCAAACACCAAGGGTATCCGTTCACTGCAGTACTGTCGGTTCGGGGTCTGCCACTGTCAGCTGCTCACGACCACGGGCTTTGCGGGATACCCCCCACATGCATATTCTTTCCGCCCCCACATGCATGCACGCAGACGTGTCTGTTTCTTTGCCCCTCAGCATATCATCGCTCCTGCCTGGAGCCAATCCTGCATGTCCCCACCGTGCGTCTGCACTCCCAGCATACTGGTCATCACCTCAGCACCGCCTTGCAGCGTCCACTCAGGCTTACCTGTAGCCGTTTGCATGGATGCCCCTGTGCATCTTCAGTTCTTCACTGCACATGCCTCCCCACTCCACATGCCCCAATTAGATTATGCCAGCTGTACAAGCACCCTTTCAGGACATGGCGAGCATGCGTGTAGAATCGTTGGTTTGACATTGGTTGCCGCTTGCCACTCGCGACACTGTACGGAGCTGCGGCACGCATACCTCACTTGTGTGTGCAGCGTGCTCGATGCTCTGCCTACCACAGTGGAGTGTGGGCTCAGTCGTCAACAGCCATGGAATTGCCAGACACAGCGTCACCTGTGTGTCGCTCTGGTGGTGCGCAGTTGCGCATGCGATCAGATTCGAATCCGGATCCACCCCTAGATCCATCCCGACAAAAAACGTTCAGGCTCGGCTGCACTCTTGCTGTGCCGCCCCCCTGATCCATCCGTACATGCATGCAAGGCGTGAAACAGCTCTGCAAGCTGCGCTGCTGAAAAACCCCTGATCCTCACCAGATTCAATCTGTATGTAAATCACGCCTCAACGACCAGAGCGATTGACCAGCCTGGGGTGCCGCATGGCAGTGCAACCAGTGTTTTTTTTTTGGGCGAAAATTCCTCCCAGGGAGGAATTTGAGTGTTTTGGAATCCTGGATTGGGAGGAATGTCGGGTTTTGGGGTCTGGGGAGGATTGGGAGGAATTTGCTGCTCTGGCCGCAGGCCAGGTGCTGTCCCGCATAGCGGGATGCACTAATCCGGCCCTGTGTTCCAAATTCCTGCAAGTCCGCAACCCTGTCAACTACATCAAATCGTGCACTCAGGGCATATCGGTTGTGCGCAACTGCGTGTTTTATCATGGCCAATTCACTGACTCATCCGGCACTGCGAACATGATTTTCTGAAGCATTTTTAATGTCTGGGGAAAAAAAAATCCGGGGGCTGCGCCGCCCCCGGACCCCCGCGGGAGGAATCTGAGACTGGCCTTCGGCCAGTCCACCCCTCCGGGGTGGAAGTTGACTATGTAAGCAAAACTGAAAAATGAACACTGAGTGCAACCCCTCCACAGGCCTCCACACAGCAAGCAGTTTCCACAACACATTTGATGAGGTACAGCACGTCAGTCCATTACAATATTGGGTCACGGTCACGGTCACATCTCACGCTGAACGTGGGCACTGCTGCTACTCAGACCTTCCGCACGTGGCGCAAGGATGCAGCAATGGGCGATCAACTGAGAGGGAATGATCTCAGAGAGTGGCAGGGAGGAGGTGCACTGGTGTGTGTGCATGCATGCCTTCCCCACCGCAAGCGTACCCCTCTCCCATAAAGTAGTTGTACGCATGTACCTGTCAGCTGTATGCCTTATGCATCACTGCTGCCATGCATACTGAGCACAGATGGAAGTGCGCCTGCAATCGCATTAGGCGCTGCATGCTAGATAGCACTTTATTTGGCAAGGGAGCCGGTAAATAGACTTTGATCAAGTAACAAGTCATGCCCACGATGCGCGCATGCGCAGCGCGTGCTGCAACATCAGTATTATGTGTGGCAGTGACGCTGAATGACGTGACAAGTACATGCCTAGGTATTGAGGGCATGCGCTCATGCAGTGCAAATCCTTTTTGCACCAGAGTGTGTAAGGCCCTTGCCCCTAGCAAGGTAAGGGCCTTGCAAAGCAAGGTAGGCATTGGTCACTGCGCTGCAGCGCTAGCTGGTGGTTGACTTACTAACATCACTTGGCCGATCAGTGGGCAGTTTGAGTGGGGAGTTTGAGTGGGCATGAAGTGGCGTGGGGCGGGTGATGGTGCGTGTGTGTGCGGGTGTGTATGTGATTTGGGCCAAGGCATACATGCATGCAATGGTGAAACGTGCTGCAACGTCAAGGAGGGAGGTTGGGGCGCTGAGAGCGCGCAAGCAATCGCCGGGGGGGCGGTATCGCGAGCTTGCAGAACTTGCAGCGCGGGGTCAGGACAAGTGAAGAGCACATGCTACAAGTCGCATGCCGCGGCGTGACAGACAAGGCCAAGCACGCTCATGAAAAGGGAGATGAAAAATTGTGCCAGTGTCAACAGGGAGGAGCGGGGAGCAGGAGCAGTGACCTCGCGCCGGCAGCTGCTGTTTCCGGTCTGAGTGAATGTGTGTGATGTACCACGGCGGCAGGGTTGGTTGTCAGTTGCGACGATGCAAAACCACGCATATGCGGCCATGCGACGATGGGCCGATGATCAGGAGACGACGGATCGGAGACCAATCGCCACCAAGACTGAAAGTGCGCAGTGGCCAAAGCTGGCTCAACTACTGAAACGTCGATGGGATGGGCCTGTGCAAGAGGCGAGGGCAAAGGGGAACGATACCGGGCGTACAGAACGAGAGTGCCAAAGCAGTACTGCAGGGTGCGGCGGCGGTGCACAGCGTGGAGCGAGGCGTCATGCATAAAAGCATCGGTGCTCAGTGAGGGCACGCGGTCAGGCAGGTCAAGGCAACGGCGGTAGTAATAGGCCAGGTGATGAGAGGTACCAGAAACATGGCAAGCACGCATGGGACGTGCGCAAGGAGAGAGACAGGCCATCCAATGGCCACAAACCGCCCGATGTGCAGGCCGCCAGCCCGCACAGCCAGTTGAAGCCAACGCATGGGCGAGCATGGTCACCGACCGGGGGATGGGATAGGCCGGTCAGAGCAGCCCGAATCCTTGGGTCACCGAACTCGTTGCCCAAGGCGTCCGAGTGAGACACGACCTTTCAGACGTCACCGGCGGGATAGCAAGATCGACCAAGCGCTAAACAGACATGACAATGCAATTCGGGTAAACCGCAGCACATGCGATCCGAGCAAAGGCAGCCCATGCACATGTGCATGCAGTCATGGATGCTTTCATGTGTACACACGCACGGGCTGAGTGGTGTACAATCCAGCACTCACGCGCACGCACATCCTGCACTCATTAGCTAGTTGCACATCTCTGCGTCCACCCCTGCGTCCATATGACGTCAGGCAGCGGCAGGGCAGCGGCTGGCAGGGTGGATATGCGATGTTGCATGCATGCACAGGGCGACATGCATGGTCAGGCAGATTGTCAGGTCAGGCAGTGGAGCAGACGCTGTGTCTCTGGCCTGGCCTGAAGCGGCGAGGTAGCTCTCTGTCAACTGATACGCTGATGTGGTGTTGCTGGTACTTTGGGAACAGAGATATGGCTAGGTACTGATCAAATTACTTAACAGGCGCAACAGCTGTCCCCTTGCATAGCCGCGCATGATGAGGCGGGGATGCACCGCGCTGCACTGCGCTGCGTGTGTGTAGCGGTTCTAAAAGGGACATGCCATTCTGATATCCTAGTCTGCCTGTTACAGTGTGTGTGTATAAGCGTACATGTGTGCGTGTGTGCGAGAGGGCGAGCAGGCGGACTGCATGCATGCGTACAGGCAGGCGGGCAGGTCCAAACTCTGAGGTGGGAACAGTTGAGGAGCGTGAACAAACCGTGTGGCGGCGGCAAGGACAGCCGAGTGGCACTGTGCTGACAGTTACGAGGCTTGGACCTGGCAGACATGCACGGTGGACCTTCCAGTGGTGGATGCTATGCCGGCATGCATCTGACAACAAAGGCTATGGCTTTGGCTTGCAGTTGTCCGTATTCCTAAGTCTCTGACACCAGGGTACGACTGGGTGCGTGCTACCCATCCGTGGCAACCTTCTTGGCATTATACGACCTGCCAAGTGCCATGTTGATGCTCGCATGATTGGCTTCGCACATACTGCCTCCTGCCATCAATGCCATCCTGTTAATGCATGCGAACGCGCCAGGAGCATGCGGCCTGATCTGCCGGAAGCACTGCAACACCGGCAGGCAGGCATGCGATCCACACCAGGTAGTACTGCCGCTAGCGAACCGCGGGGTCAAGGGGGGAGCGCGATTCAGGTTTCCACCCACACAACATGCAGTGCAGTGCATTTGTGGATGGATCCCTCTTTAAGGGCTGTGCAGGGATTGCAATGCAAACCCCACAGCACACCCCTACCGGCCTTTGCGCCGTGTGCATGTGGACACCACGTGACTCGCATGCATGGGACATGCACTGCCTATGTGTGCTGCAGCAAACACTGGACCCATCAGCAGCAGTGCAGCGGTGGGTGCTTGCCTGGTTGCACCAGTACCGGTGAGCCGGTCGGGGAAAGGCAGGCGACTGTGCAAGCCGGTTGAGAACACCTGCGTCAGTGACAACCCCGCTCACAGACCACAGCGCATCCTATGCGACCCACTGTTTGCACTTTGCAAAACCCAGTGTTACTGCCGCAAAAGCGCAGTGCGCTAACAGTGCGATCCACCGCCGCACAGCGTCATCAGTGCTCGTCACGTCCGCTCTTGCTGAACCCACCACGCTCTATGGACCTAGTGGTGCCTAAGTAGCACCTCTGTATGCAGAGCGTGGTGTATGGTTGCCTGTGCACACCCAATTTTGCTGTTCTCTACACTCTCGGCGACGATTCGGTCTAAACGATGCGCTGCCAGGCCAACATCAACACGTCAGAGACGTTACATTCACCACGAAGATATTATACTATATCGCAAACCTTGGCTGGTGCTGTATCTCTTGCTGGCGACCAGCGCTGATCTCCGCCCGCTTGCGAAAGAGCCGTGCGTGCGTACCCCTGGTTGTGCGGGACCAGCCTGTCTCACATAGGTCCGCTAAGTCCTATAGAAAGGCTTTCTCCACCTGCACGGCTGCGCAATTAGCACTCCTCAGTCCCCAAGGCACTGGTCTCTAAACGTGAAGGATGCTTCCGCCAGCGATGGCCACAGTGGCCAAAGCCAACGCGTTCACAACACGCAAACTGCCTATATCTGGTGCTTAAGCGCGTTGCTACTTCAATTCGGGCTTGATTCGCGAAAACGTTTAAACAAGTCTGGGCCTCGCTGGTGGGCGCGAAGAAAAAGTCGGTGCTTCGCGAGACGGCTTTGGCTTTACAAAAACAGCGTATGGGCAGAGTCCGGCTCAGCTGCTGGGCGGATTTCGGCGACCTGTAACTCAGCCCCCAGAGTCCAGCCGCCAGTGTCAGGGTATGCCACCCATGAATGGCCCGATAGGCCACGTGATGTAAGTCAACCAACCAACCCTGCTGCAGGCGCAAGCTCGGCAAAACCCCGACCCCTGCTGTACCCGAACTTCCTCGAAGAGGAAGAGAGGGGGATCACATACGCCTGCGCCGGGCTGCCCGGGTGTCCCGTTCCCTGGGCCAAGGGGGCCCCTTACTCCAGTCGAATAGAAAAATCCGTGGACGAGCGTCTGGAACGCGCCCCGCAAAAATCCGATGAAAGCCGCGGCGAGAGCCGCGTCGAGAGCATTTTTGCGAAGGTACCCTCTGTGTATTTTGTCTCGCGCGGTCCGCGAGGCCGGGTTTCGCATGGTCTGCCTACTGAGAGGCTAGACTGAGACCCCAGCAAGGTCCTCAGCCCCTTAGCCCCAGCAAGGCTGCCGGATCTGCCAGACGAGGCAGCGGCGTGACATTATGGCCTTTGATGTACCGTCATAAGTCATGGGCGCTGGTGCGCCTGAGTGTTTGGGTGAATGAGGTCCCTGATGCATGCAATCACATGCAACCTTCCTGGTGCAGCTGTTCGTTCCCGTCAAAACCGCCTTGCAGCGACCACCAAAGCTTGCATGCCGTTTGCATGAGTGTCCCTGTGCATGTGCAACTCTGCACTGCATCTACGCTTAAGTCAGAATAGGTTAGCACTAAGCAGCCTTGTCAATAAGGGCCGTTATTGCCTCACAATAGGTCAGCACTGAGCACCCTCGGACAAGCATGAGTTCTGCACTGCATGCATTACCGTACTGCACTGTCGGTTTGGGTCCTGCCACTGTCAGCTACTCACAACCACAGGCTTCACGGGCTAAACCCCCACATGCATATTCTTTCCGCCCCCACATGCACATGTGCAGATGTGTCCGTTGCTTTGCCCCTCCAGCATGTCGCATGTGGAGCCATTGCTGCGTGTCCTCTTTGTGTGTCTGCACTCTGTACACACCGTTCATCACCGTTCATTACTGCACCACCGCCTTGACACGTCCACAGCTTACATGTAGCCGTTTGCATGGATGCCTTGGTGCACTGCATATACGCGAGTCAGATTGCGCCATGGCGAGATGCTTGCAGGATCGTTGGCTTGATGTTGGTTGCCTCTTGCCACCCACGGCACTGCGCGGTGCCGCGGCGCAGATGCTTCACTTATGTGCAAGCATGCTCACTGCCTGTCGCTGTGCAATGTGGGCGGTGCAGTTGTTGAAAGCCATGGAATTGCCAGACACAACGTCCGCAGCTGTGTGACGCTCAACGACCAGAGCGGTCATGACTTGCCCCCGTGCGACACGGGAGTGTAAACCCCTCCACCTGCCTCCACACAGCAATCAACTTCACAGCCCACATGATGTGCATATCAGTCAGTCCATTACAATATTGGGTCACAACCTCGGTCACGTTTCATGCTGCACATAGGCTTTGCTTCAGGCCTCCCGCACATAGTGCAAGAATGCAGCAGAGAGGAAATAATCATAGGGAGTGGCAGGGAGGAGGTGCACCCACGACAACCCAAATAGCTCAGGGCAGGCATGGCGCACTCAGCTCTCTTTATTTGCTATGGGAATCACATGATGCAGCACAAGGAATTGGTTTTCGCTTCAACAAATGAAGAATCGAGCTGCAGGGCGGCAGGCGGTGGCGAGAGTCCAGCTGCAGTACGCGTACATGCAGTTGGAGGCTGAAAGAACACACATGCAACGCACACACATGTGCGTGACTCCGTAATCGTTCTGCATAAACTGTACGCGCGCAAATGCAGCCGTGGCTTATTGGTTCTCGTTGCACCGCAGCTTTAGCGCGCAGGGAAGTATAACATTGAGGTGCAGCAGGCCAGCGCAGCAGCGAAGTGCCAATTCGTCGAATGCCGCCACCACTTGAACGGCAGCTCTACGCATGGCGTGCTGGTTCAGTCCGTCACACAGCCTCCCACCATGCTAGGCGTGCCAGCTCCACACGCCCAATACCCACAGTAGAGCTTGCAGTGCCATTCTGCAGCTGCTCGCCCAATCCTGACACTGCCCGCTGCGTCAGCTCACACCAGCAGAGCTGCAGCTCCGGTCTGAAATACCTTCACATGCCACCGCCTGCCCCGCCACGTAAGCCATGGTAGTGTTTGTACATACGGACAAACTACCGGGCTCTGTATGAGCCCGTGGTGGAAGCCGGGAGCCACCAGATGCTTCAGAAGAACTGCGCGTCCACCTCCTCCAGCAGGATGCGCGCCTCACGCGTGGCGGCGGCGATGCTGGGGTCGGTGGAGGTGGCGGGCGAGACCTCGCCCAGGCGCCGCGACAGCAGGTCACGCGCCTCACGCAGCTGCGGTGCAAACGCAAGTGAAGCAGGGAGGGGCGAAGCGGGTGAGGGACGGAACTACACATCGCAAATACCGTAACGGAGAGCAGCAGTGTGGCGGCAGGTGCAAGAGGGGTGCTCTTCCGCAGGGCACAGTCGGCCGGTTCTATGCAGAGAGGTCAGGCTATTCAGTTTGGCAGAGCGCTCAGCCACCAACACCGTTTGCAACTTTGAAAGCATGCATTGAAGGTCAAGGTGCACCCTCACAAGCGGTGTTGGCCACGGAACTCAGCACCGGTCATACAGTGACACGTTGCTGCATGGCTGCCTTGGCCTTTGTTGACTCTCTGAAGGAAGTTGGTCCTGCATGTCCAGAGTACATGCCTCACCAGGCTGGCATGCATGCGGGATGACTGCTGCTGAGGGCAGCCGCTGGTTGTTGGCTGCCTACCTGCTCGTAGTGCTGCCGCCGGTACGCTGTCCTGCACATGTGTAAGTATATAACGTATGCAAGTATGTGCCACACCCAAGCCCCGCCCGCTGCCTCACCTTGAGCCGCAGCAGATTGGTGTTGGAGATGTCGGTGTTGGTGCGCACAGCATCCAGAGCGTCACGCAACGACGCAACCGCGGTGCGAATTTCGGTCATCTCGGACTCTGCATGCAAAATTGCACCATAGGCATGATGTGGCGTTGAAAGTGATGAGAGGGCTTGACTGCATGTGGCCTATGCGTATGTGTCCGCACAGGCTGATTTGCAGTGAGTGTACGCCCGTTTTTGGCCACGTAGCATGTGGTGTGGCCTCCCTGAGCATCTGGACCTGAGGCATGGCACTGGCATTGTGGGTTGTGGATCTGTTGCAACAGCAGCAGATCTGCGCATTGGTTGGCATCAAGGAAACACTGTGACTAGGTAACCAGCATGGGCATGTGTGCTGTAGCATGTCTCGCGCCCACCTTGCTGACCCCAAACTGCGCTTGGGAGCCAAGTTGCAACATGTTCTGTCTCAGGCGCAGCACTGTGCCAGTAGACCACCGTCCACAGCAGGGTAGAGCAGTCCAGTGTTTTATCGGTGACATGCTCGCCTGGATGATGGGCGCCCGCTTTGTCCTGGCCCACCGGTAGCCGATTCCCTTGCAGCCATTGCATACCTATTGCTCACCTATCTGGTTGTCCTGCACGTCGGCTTGGTAGTATGTTACCACAGGCGCTGAGGGCGTGTCATAGTCCTCCATCGGGGCCGATGTCGCCCCAGCATACCCAGAATATGGCTGCTTGTTGGGTGGGTCAGGAATATACTCGTCCATGACCTTGACAAAGTCCGGTGGCAGAACCGTCTGCACATGCAAGCATGATGTTGCACGGGCTGTGTCAAGACACAGGCAACAGCATGGATGTTGCAGTCCAAGCACAGGACAAACCCACTGCCCTCGACGTAAGCAATCTCATGTATCCTGATCAACCCTGTGATATGGTTTGGTTTAGGGCGTCCACGTCAGAGCGTCATGTGGGCACAGCGTTGCAACCAGCGTTGCCATTACCTTGACGTTCGCCAAAATGTCAGTCTCCACAGTGGCACCTTTCTCCAGAAACTCAACCACAGTCTCCTCCGCTTCCTGCAGTGACCCAACAGCAACCTGGCTTTAGTCCAACCACGGTTGTGCCCGCCGCTCTCCGGCTCATGCCGGAAGCGTGCCAACTCTGCGTGCTGCTACCACCTCGCGAAGCTGACCCAGTGAGGCAGCTGGATACAGTCTGTTGTTTCGAACAAATTGGACGTGAGAAAGCAACGCCCATATGCTGCTATGGACAAGGCTTCCATAACGGAAAAGATGTGCAAGCAGCCACGACAGAGAGCTTCTTACCCTGAGCACCACCTCAACCTTCTGGTCCAGAGGCCGCGGGTCTTGCAGGATTTCAATAGCACGGTTCACGTCCGTCTGCCTGCAAGAATGCGACGTGATACACGCGCGGTCCTGGGTGTTTTGTTTCCAAAACTGAGTGCAGAACCCGACGAGTCGCATGTGATGATGGGGCTCTACATACACTCACAGGCTCTGCAGCCTTTCCGGCATAGACAGAAGGGCACCGACGCTAGCACGAGGTCCGAATGTCAGCAAGTCAAACGGCGTCTTCAGCCACTTCTCGACCTTCTGGCCTGCGGGTGCAGGAATGCAGACCGGGCGGTCAAACAAGAGGCAAGCCAGAGCAGGAAGCAAGCCTCAGCAAGCGCACAGAACCCAGCTCACCAGGAGGCTCAACAGGAGGTGGGGCAGTGGAAGGGCCGTCGTAGGACCCGTAGGACTCATATGAGGCACGCACGACGACCGCCCCGCGCACTCCCCGACGCGCCGTTGCAGCAACACGGCCATGGCACCGCATTTGGTTGAGCAGCATTGCTGTTGCTGGTTGCAACTGTGGGGCAGTGGGATAGTGTATCGAATACTGGCTATGCAAAGATGGCTGTGGCAGGTCCGAGCCTGAACTTTGAACTCTTGCATGCACATCGACTGAAAATGCCAACCACGATGCTGCACGTACGATGCTGCACCAGGCAACCCATACGAAGATGGGCAGGCAACTGTCTTGCCCATTCAACACTCCTGCTTGCCAGACGCCCAGCAGCCTACCGACTCCCGATACTACCCGCATTTTGCGTGCTCACCCCTCACGTTGTGGCCACAATGCAGACCATGCGCAGCGTCCAGGCCAAGCCTCAGCTGGCAACACGCCGCCCACAGCGTCTGTCTGTTGTGCGTGTGAAGGTGCGGCTGCGTGTGCTCTTTTGCACATGGTCCACACGCCTTCCCCTCCTGCTTCCTCCACGTCCATGACCACTCACGCCACCCACACATCCACTTGCAGGCTGAGAAGTTCCATGACTTCACTGTCAAGGTGAACACCTGTTTTTCGTGTGGTGGGGTTTGTCAGCCGGTGCTTGAACCGGGATCTGGCCAAGCAAGCCTCGCAACATTTTGGTGCTGATTCGGCAATGTGCGCAGGACATTGACGGGAAGTCGATCCCCCTGAGCAAGTACAAGAACAAGGTTGTGCTGGTTGTGAACCTTGCTTCCCAGTGCGGCTTCACGCCTCAGTACGCTGGTAAGGCTTTCCAGCTTCAGCATGCACCCCCTGCTCACCACAGCCACTCACACCCACGTACTGAACATTCACTGGAGCACGGTGGCTTTCTCGGCGATCCTCTGTTGCTGGCAGCTTCTAGGCATGTTTATATCGCTTAGTGTTCCTTGTGGCTCTCTGTGGCTAGTCCTCAGCTGTTTTCGGGTGCCGATAATATCACCGAAACCACCGTGTGCATTGCCGAGCACACATGTGTGCTTTCTGTCCTGACAATCTCCAGAGCTCCAGGATCTCTACAACAAGTACAGCTCCAAGGGCTTTGCTGTTGTCGGCTTTCCCTGCAACCAGTTCGGTAAGTGCTAAAATCCATTACTGCTGCTTCACTCTCAGGTTGAGATAGTTTGCTGCTGCCAGTGCTCAACACTGTTGCTGTACCGGTCTGTGGCTGTGTTGTAGGTGCTCAGGAGCCTGGACCTGACTCCGCCATCAAGCAGTTCGCGCAGAGGTAAGTAGGCTGCCTCGGGGCTGGAATTTTGCACAGCAACTTGTTTGCGTAGCGGCACGAAGGGTCCCAGACAAGGAGGAGTGTGCAAGGGAGGATACGGTGCAGGCGTTTCACCTTCCAAAACTGCACCTGCGTGCCAAATTGCTGTGCTACTGGTCCAGCTTGTTATCACATGCACACTTGCTATGCACACTTGCTTGCACACTTGTTATCACATGCACACTTGCTAGGCACACTTGCTTGCAGCTCGAACATGTATGCTCAAACATATATGGACCGCGCGCGCACACGTTTTGGCAAGTGCACAATGACCTGAAAGTTTGTGTTGCACCTCAAGCGTCCTGAGCGTCTGCCCCTGGCATGAACCATATGCAAACACCCATGCATTGTTGCGGCACACATGCCCTCGCCTACGATCGCCTGGGTGCATCAGCCAAGGTCACCGGAACAAAGTGCACTGCGCGTTGCCCCTATGGATGCTCTGACCCGAATCTGAGGACTAGGGCTGCACTGGTCTGGGTCGCGTAGTTTTTCCCTCTTCTGTCTCTCACCCTCCCCCACCCAGCCATAATACGCCTGATAACGCGCCCTTCGTATTGTGTGCTGTACCCCGCCCCCCCCCCCGGGTGTTGTACACCTGCAGCAACTACGGCGTGAAGTTTGACCTGATGAGCAAGGTGGACGTCAACGGAGCCGGAGGTACGAGTGCGCTGTGTGCTTAGTGTGGAGAGATGCCTACGGCGAGCGAGCGAGGCTGGGTGGGCGGGGCGTGGGCGGGGGGGGGCGTGGAGTGCAGAACAGGGCAGCTGGCATAAACACGCACCTACCCTGTAGGGGGGAGCTGGGGGTAGGGAAGGGGGAGCGCTGGGGAGGTGGAAGGTCCGCTTAGGAATGGGGGAGATCAAGTCTGTATGGTATTGCCCACCGGTGCACAGGTGAACATTTGCATTGTCGTTCATGCTCTGCTGACCTAGTGCATCGCCATCTGCGGCAACTGAGCCGTGCCTTGCATGCTGCCTTGATTGGCGCGCATGGTGCCCTGTGTTGTCCGCGCAGCCGCGCCCGTGTTCAACTGGCTCAAGTCGCAGAAGGGTGGCATTCTCGGGAACGACATCAAGGTGCGTGCGGGCTGCCCGAGTAGCCTGAAGTGGTAGCAGCAGCGCAAACCCGCATGCGGTTCAGGCTGCATGGTTGAACCTGTCCGCACCAGTCCTGCTTGTCAGCGGTGACTGTGTTGCAGTACCCTGCAGCACAGAATGCGTGCTGTTTGCGAAAATACGACCGCGTCCTGGTGCGACACCGTAATCAATCAGGGACAGGAGTGTCTGCACGCTGCCACGCGATTCGGAGTTTCTGCCAGTGCAAGTGCACAATGCGATTGCTGCTGGTTCCACTGATGTGCACGCGAAGAGTTTCAGTGCGCTCGCAGCTTGCTTTTGACACCTGTTGAACACATTGATGATAGGAAGGTGGGACATCTTTTTTCTCATCTGCTATGCTATGGCCCAGCCTATGCATCGTATGTGCGTGAAGCACCCTGTCGAGCATGCAGCTCAGGCCCTAAGCATCGCGTGCATGAAGCACCGTGTGGGGCGTGCGGCTCACAATCCCATTTGTGCTGGTTTTGGTGCATTGGCCGAACATCGTGGCTGTACCTTTGCTGTGACTGTGCATTTACTTTGGCGATGCTCCTGCCCCTGCTACGCGCGCCACGCAATGCACCGCGTGCTGCTATGGACGTGTGATGGCGGCGTGTGTTCCTGCAGTGGAACTTCTCCAAGGTGAGCGATGCTCGCTGGATAACTGTGTCCATGAGCTCATACCAGCACTCACATGCGTGCCGACACCGCCCATGGAGTGCATATGCTGCTGTATGCGTACGGCATATACCAGTGCACACTGTCTGCGTGCTGCCGGAGGTTGGAGGTTGGCGGGTGGCGGGGATGGGATGAGAGTGGCATTGATTTGCAGCCCAAGGACAGGTTGCACATGCATACGCTCTGGCCAGCCAACAGTACGTGACGAGCATGGCGCGTAGATGTGTGTGCCAATTTGGTGTTGCTTGGGCAGTTTGGCAACATGGTTGTGTGGCATCGGGATGATGCAGCATGGCAGCGCCTCAGACAAGCGCATCTTGCAGCAATGCATGCTACGTTCGGCGTCTGCTAAAGAGAGCCTGGCATGTCGGTTTTGCTTTCTCAGCGGTGCGAATGAGTGATGAGACACATACAGCGACTGGGTGCCTTTCCAATTGTGCACACCTAATACATAATCCGTGCGTGCTGCTTGCTTGCTCATGCCATGCGAGCGCAGTTCCTGGTGGACAAGAACGGCGACGTGTACGCGCGCTACCCCAGCACCACCGCGCCCAAGCAGGTCGTCAACGACATCGAGAAGCTGCTGTGAGCCGCATGAGTCCCTCAGCTGCTCACGTGGTGGCGCTAGCTGCTCATGCAGTTACGTGTGTTCTTATCCATGATGAAGTAGACATCGATGCCATGCACTGGAGTGATTCGAGGACACGGATTGGGGCGAGTTGATCCTAATGCGCGCGTGTGAGTCTTACCTGCCAGGTGCGTCATCAGACAAGCAAGCATGCGGCAGCGCGGTTACGGGTGCCATCAGAGGCAGGAGGCCACGGCAGGGACCTGCTCTGCTGGCCACACTGTGATGCTGTGAAGCAGCTGCGCTGAAACTCTGCACGAGGGTGGGCTTGCAAGTGCCTGCCTGGAACTTCAAATGTGATGGCGTTATGTTGGGGTGATCCCCATGCGCATGCCTGGCGGACAACTTTGTCGGACCTTGTGAAAGTGCTTAAGCGCCGGCCTCCCTGCCGTTGATCCGTCCATGTGTTGGTGCCCTGCTATGTATGCATGGAAGAAACCTGAAGAATGGCATACAATCTGCATGTTTGTGTGAGGTGTGTACGGTGTAAAACCAAGTGCAAGACCGATCCCACGAAAATACATGACTGCGCTTGGGTGTGGATGACAGCTGCGCCAGCCACGTAGCGTGTTCCTTGCAGTGCTGGGTGGCCGTGCAGTGTAGGTCAGCGGTTGTCTTGAGCGTGTACGGGCAGGGCCTCGATTTCGACCACCTCAACACACATGGCAACCAGATGCACGTGGCAACCAATGACTCTTTGGGGGAGGGCATCGAGTGCATCAAGTCTGCAAATAAACCCGATCTGGGAGCTGCTCGCTCGCTCAGTGGCACGTTGGCGCTCCTGGGGTAGAGCATGGCTGCCGCAGTACTGCCGCTCCATAAACTCGCAATCAATCTGAGGTCGCCCAACGGGCTTGGCCAGTCGGCATCCAAGTTCAAACTCACCCGTGCAGGTGGAGACCTTTGAGAGAGCCGCACCAAAGGCACAGTTCAGTGCGGCACAGAGCAGCGTGCCGCTGCTACGAATTGCTGCAGCCATGCGCACCTCTCCACAGCGTGTATGCAACTACCATCGGGTGAAATGTGCCCACCAGCCGTGTATGCCGGGTGTCGCATTGTGCACATGCTGCAATCGTGTTTCTGTCTCCAAGCAGTGTGGTACCATGATAATGCGGCCTTATGCTTCCATGTGATTTTTATTTGATCCATTCTGGCAAGCTAGCATTGGTGAAGCCCCTGCTGCAACTTAGGGATCTCAGCCAAGCGGTTGACGGGTGGTGATTGTTGCCCATGGGCCTGCGCTTGCCCCTGTTCATCATGTATGTATGGTGCTGCCGATTGCGGCCGACACGCGTGTGTTTCACGTGATCCACACCTACCATGATCACTTTGGGTTGCTGTGCTGCAGCAATGGCTGTGTTGCCTGTCTCTCTCTCCCCCTCTGCTCTCTCTCTCCCTTTTTGCCTTGTCCTGTCCTGCCTCTGTCTCTGTATTCTCTTGCGCCCGCCTGCA
>BDDA01000556.1:60462-75027 GCA_001662385.1 Chlamydomonas asymmetrica
ACCCGCACACACCCACACTCTTCCTCCCTGCAAAACGACTGAACCATCCAAAAACAACGATTAGATCAATCCGGCACAACTGGCCCTTGGTTGTAACGACGCGGCCGTGCTGTGTTGTGCATTGTCTGCATGTTTGCTGTGGACGCTTGCAACCCTTGCTGATCCAGTGTTTCCAGGGAGCGGTCAGGTCAGCATTGATTTGCACGACCGTCTGCATGGTGGCGGGGCAAAACAAGGGCCGGAGGAACGACATCAACAGCTCCTGGAGCTGATGCTGCAATAACTACAACAGCCGCACAGGTCGAAGGCGTCAAGGAAGGGGTCTTGCCTGTTTTGCTGCGTCTGGCAGTAGACAGAAAACGTGAGTGTGAATCCACCAGCAGGCCCTTGTGGTTGCATGGCTAAGATACACCACGACAAACTCAGTGATACACTGTCAATAGCAAGCACAGCTGGCATGTGCTTACATCGCCTGGGGGGCACTCATACAGCCTGTGGACGTTCACGCGTTGCCAAGGCACACACACGTCGCCTGCGCACTTACACAACCATGTACAGTTGTGCACGGGAAACTGCTGCAGATGACGTGTGAACACCTACCATCAGAGTAGCCGTAGGCAGGCATCTGCATGTGCATATCAAGGATGGATGCATCACGGTATGAGGAGGTGGTTGGTGGTTGACCGGTGACTGCACAACACTCGGCCCCTCCCTCGGTCCATGCAGCCCGCTCACCCGCCACCTATGTTAAAGGGTTTGAGAGCATCCATGCGACCCCGATCAGCCGATCAGCCGGTCATAGGACGGCGAGAATCTCCCTGGCCATGTTATGTTATGTTACATTAGGAGCGTGTTGGCCACACCGCCCATGCTCCCCCCAGATGGGGACCAGGCGAGCAGAAGAGGGCCTCCCTGGCCATGCGCATGTATGTGTCCCACCTCGCTGTGGCAGGTGTGCAGCATCGACAGGTGCAGGTCGTGCAACATGCACACACACATGCAACATGCGCACACACACAAACACACGGGCGTAGCCGACGACTACCTGAACAGCACTACGGTACGCAGATCTGGATTCAAGACAAACAGGAGGTTGCAGGTGTGCATGTTGTGTGTGCGTGCGTGCGTGTGTGCGTGTGTGCGTGTGAGCGTATGCGTACATGTGCACGTGTACAGAATGTTACATTGCTGCAGTTTTCCTGGTGTTATGATGGATGAGGAGTCCAGGGACGGCTGTGGAACAGGTGATGACAAAGGCCGTGCTGTCGCTGCATCCTGAACACCGTGAGGGTGCTGGAGGGGCTGGCAGACACATGTGCATTGCAAGCGGACAGCTGGGCATGCGTGCAATCAAGCCTGTAAGAGCAGGGCTCGGAGCTGTGGGCTGCACCATGCGCTGCAAGGAGCTTCTTGGGGCCAAGGTGAGCAATCATGAGGATGGCCCACCTGCGGTACAATGCTGAGCTCCTGAGGGCCCGCGTAATAATGCTCAGGGCCTGTGTAACAATGATGTCGATGTCCTTTTTTCCCCTGCATGTCTAGATGATTGCTGAGTAGCAGGCTGAGTGGGGCGGGACAGGATTGAGGGAGAGCGGGTGGAGACCAGCACGCTAGCGATTCGAGGACGGCAGCGGCGGCGGCCTGCAACGACGGTGAGTGATGGTGGTAGTGTGGGCGCAGGTGCAACAGGCCCGGCAGAGCAAGCGCTGCCTGAGGCCAGCAGGGTACGTACTAGGGCCGCGGCAGCTTTGGCGACATCCAGGCGCTGAGCGTGGGACGCATGACTCGCTTGCGGTGCAGTGTACACGGATTGATTATCTTAAAACACATCTCTGTCAGCAACTCTCACCCCCGTTTCAGGACCTTTCCTGGTAATCGTTTTGCTGTTGATTGTGATGCGCTGCACTCAGCCGCTTGTGGTACTTGTGGCCATGCGTGGTGCTTATGCTGATGTACTGCACTCAGCCGCTTGTGGCCATGCGTGATGCTTATGCTGATGTACTGCACTCAGCCGCTTGTGGCCCTCTTGCACACCATGTGCATAGCTTGGGGACCCTCTTCTGCTTGCCTGGTCCCCATCTGGGGGGAGCATGGGCCGCGTGGCCAACACGCTCCTGATGTAACATGACCTAACACAACCGTTTTGCTCCCTGTCGCTGGCATGGAGCTCACGCTGATCCGGCTGAACGGCCGGATGCATGGGACTTGGCAGAAGGGGGAATACGCATGGCTTGGTTTACACTAGGACATCACGGATTTGCGGTTCCTGGTTGGCTTGGCAGCAGCACTCCAAACAGTTCTATCACGGTGCGGTTCTAATGAGGCTCACACTTTTTTGCAGCGTAGTGGGCGAGCTTATCACAGCAGCACGCTGCAGCTGACAATTGCCCGGTTTTTGACTGGACCAGGCCAGGACAAAGTGATGATCGTGCATGAAAGTACGAACCTGTGCCTAAGCACTGCCTTGGTTGAGTGGGCAGAGGTTACGTCATAGGTGATGAGTAAGGGTTGAGGCACGGACAGGTACCTGTGAGAAGCTGCAGTTAAGCTGCAAGAGGAAGCCCCAACACGCCGTCTCTGGATATCCTGCGCTTCATCTTACAATCCTGCAGCTCAGACCCCCACGCTGGCAACACGACAAGCACTTCAACACGTGCGCAACGGTGCAACCTGAGCACCCCCGCCGCCGCTCCTGCTTGTGTTTGTATGTGTTAATGCCGGCGCGATGGGGAAACGAACAGCCTTGATGATGTACGCGCAGCTCAAAAGTTTGCTTCATAGGTTCGTTTTTGGGGGGATTATGCACGTGGCCGGAGCGTACGACACTCCTGCACTTGAGGTCAGGGGCGCAGTACAGAAGTACTTGGCGCGTGAGTCAGGACTCGAACAGTCCGCATATTGCAGACAGCTGCTGTAATATGTCGCTGCTGCAATATGCCACTGTGATAGCCTGGCCCCCATAAGCGCGCGTTTCAATAAGCATATCCGCGCTCAGGCGCGTTGGCGCTGGTGGGCGCATGACTGAGATGCAACGCTCCCCTGCACATCAGCAGTGTTACTGCTTACCAAAGCAGCGGCATGGTGACTGTATGTAACAATATCAGCATTACTAGCATCGCTTGCCTCCCCTTTACTACAATACCTGTTGGACGGCGTGACAGCTGGCACTACTAGTCATCACCATCGTTACCATCGTATATATACAAAGAAGCAGGATTTACTGTGAACGGGAAGCGCTCGCGTGCAGGGTTGCACACCTCGTCCGCCAAACACCAACATAACTCAAGCCCGTGAGTTGGTCTTGACCACATTTACCGTTTCTGACACCTTGTTGACGGCGCGTGCAGCGATACCCTGGTATATGCGGCGTACAGTAACCGCGTACGTACGCTGAATGCCTAATTATAAGAGTCGATATGCAGATAAAAGCGCATCGAGTGCCTACTCCTGCATGCAAAATCACTCATGAACATTGCTCACTATGCTCACCTCCTGGTTTGCAAGTGTTTTGTAGCGAGTTGCTGCGCCGTGCTGACGCGCCGCCGTTTGACC
Source organism: Chlamydomonas asymmetrica (assembly GCA_001662385.1). Classification (NCBI taxonomy): domain Eukaryota; kingdom Viridiplantae; phylum Chlorophyta; class Chlorophyceae; order Chlamydomonadales; family Chlamydomonadaceae; genus Chlamydomonas; species Chlamydomonas asymmetrica. The sequence goes on from BDDA01000556.1 coordinate 64,015, forward strand.
TGCCGAAAACCAGCGCTTGGACACCCTTGACAGAGCAAGCCTACCATCCGGCTCTACCCTGCCCCTTCTCCAAATACACGGTAAGCTATAAGCGGAGTGCCAAGCAGCTTGGCAATGGCTGAATCCGTCCCACGCACGCACCAGGAGTGTAACGTCCTACATGCATGTACACAAGACATACATACAACGGCACAGGCTCCTTACCAGTCTCATACGTTGTGCAACTGCCCTTTTGACGTGTATGTTTGCTTGTTCACGGTGCTAAGCACATCACGTTTTCGTGGCTCCACTCACGCAACTCTGCGTGCAGGACTACTGTGCCTGTTGCTTGCAGCCGCGCACGCGGCACATCATCATGGGAGTCCGAAAGGCCAACCGCGCTATGCCTGCGCCAGTATGTGCAGCAGTGATTGTGATGGTAATACCATGCCATTCAGCTATCTCAGCTGGTCAGACCTTCACCATGGACGCTGCACTGCGGTCCCTTGGCATCGGCCCGGCCATGTTCCACTTCCCGTCGTCGGTCAGCGGCAAACCCGGCTTGCATGCTGCGGCGATGTGGTCGGAGGCCCAACAGGTCTGTGCAAGGCTTCCCAAAGGAGCAGCCTGGCTGCCCAGCATAACTGCTCACAACGTCCCAGGCTTGAAGTCTCTCCTCACTGAGGTGGGTCACGCGAACAAGATTGCTTTCGGTGAGCGCGGTTCCCGCTTCGGCCTTGCCTCCCGACAGGGCATTCAGAGCACCAGTGCGTAAAGCGAGTAGGCACGCTGACATTAGGCGCTCGGCTCAAAACCAACGGGTGCAAACATTCGTGCAGACGGCCGAGCGAGGCGCGTGGTTGGGCCAGGCGAAGGGCTGGAAGCGACTTACTGCAACGAAGGAGTCTCGCGCTCCTCTCCTCGCCGCTCAAAACCCGCAGTGTCCTGACTTTCGCGGCGAACAGAAGCCAGGCGACGGGACAGAGGTCGATCTCGTACAGGTCTTGTTTAGTCCACGCACTGCACTACTTCACCACATGGTAACGTAATAAGCCACGGCCATGCTGGATAACATATCGCACAGGAAAGTTGCAGTCAGAATCAGTGTATTGCAAGTTGAAAGGGTGTGTGAGAGCCTCGCAGTTGCAGTAGTTTAGTCCGCCATTCTGGCCGTTCTGCTTCTGCTTGCGTGCGGCACTTGCTGCGTGCAATTTGCAAGTAAGGCTTCTATTGTATCAAGGTGTCCTTCATGCCAGAGATTACAGCGTGTTTGCCACGTTGTATTCCTTCATGTGCTATCACCTCCAACTGGCTCAACTGGCATCCTGTGGTTTCTGGTTTCGGTGGGCACCAAGCTTGCGTTGCCGCCCAGCGTTGATTCGCTATCGTGCACTGGGTCATGTTGTTTTTGGTGGAGAGTCTGATTCCGCTGGCCCCTGGGCGCATCAGCCACGTACCAAGAGGCTCCGTTTTAGAAACTGTATCGTTCACTGCCCAGCTGGAATGAATGCGAAGCTCGCACGAAACATTCACGAAACCAAGCGAGGGATGCACGATTCTAACAATTCGGGGCCCATACCAACACTCTGCCCCTGCCAACATGTACCAGATGCTTATCACGATGGACCATATCGTTACCTTGGCTTAGCGCATACATATAGTACTGCTGTTGCTTGTTTGATTGACTCGCACTACTCGCACCTGCGTGTGAGAGTTTTCGGTCCCATCTGAGGGGAGTGTCGGCCTCGGCTAGAAAGCTCCTAATTTAAAAACCTAATCTGCCAACATTTCACTGGAGATTGGAATTCCAGCCACCACCAAAGAGTGGACAGGGTTGCACATTGACGCCAACAACCAGCTGGTCTGGAGCGCGCCAGGCGCCAACAAGTACGATGACAACGCACAGGGCGCTGGTGCAGGTCTGATAGTCCCAGGTGCCACCCTTGCACGGTAAGCGCTTATGCAACGGGCTTATAGTTGTTGTTACTACGGGATTCAACTAACACAGGGAGGTGGCTCGCATGGTAAACAGTGAAGCATGCGTCCTGCGCAGGGAGCTTCATTTCGTCACAATATACTATTTAGCCACGCACGCACGCTATGAGCTGGCCGCCCGGGGAAGGCAAAGCCTAAGAGTTTGCATGTGCGCCTCGTTACTCCTCTCCCGCTTCATTCTCCCTCCCAGGATGTTTGGTCCCTGCCACCCTTCCCCCGCCCGTTCCTCACCACAATCAATGCGCTCAAGTAGTGAAGCCCCATGATTGCTACCTGCATGCATGTATGCACACACTGTACGCAGCTGTGTGGCGCTGGACTTGGCCACCAAGAACCTGTCGCTGATGCCATGCAACGCCCTCCTCCCGCACTTTTGTGAAACCCTGGGTGAGCGTGAGCGTGAGGCGGCACCATAAGGCCTCTAGCACCAACTACACCAACCTCCCACCTTTGCTCATGTAGTCATGTTTGGTCGGCAGGCCACCAAGCCACCAGTGTCCACCACACACGCACAGTGTAAGGCAAAGCAAAGTGATTACAGGATCGCGACCTGCGCAGGCTATCGTTTGCATTGCAGGCCTTGCAAACGATACACATTTGGGGCTTGTACAAAGTACGATAGCATTACGATATGATGCTAACGACGCACTGCACTGAAATTATGGCAACCATGCGGTGCGTGCTCTGCCGTGTCAGCAGTTTGATCTGTGGGCGCATGCACCGCTTGCGGCTGTGTACCGGTGATGCAGACAAGGCCGCACACGTCGCGTCGCCTGCTGCACCGACATGCACGCCCGGTGCTCCGCGCGCGTCGTGCGGGATTGACCTCACAGCCCTCAAGAAATTTGAGGCCCAGATCGTGAAAGGTGCACATGGTGGGCCGATTTGCATAGGCTGCAACGTCGTCGCATGGAAGGAATGGAAGCACGCACGCCATCCGCCATTAATGGCCCACGAGGCTGGTCGATGCCAAGTCAGTCATGCAAGGAATGGAAGGAATGGAATGGCGCAGTGAAGCACCAGAGCATGGCATGCATGCAGCTTCAAGCACTCCATGTGAATCGGGTGTGTCTGGGGGGGATGCTGGCTGGTGAGCGAGCATGCATGCCCCGCGCCCCGTGCACAAGGACTGGCGTGTTCAGCATGTGCTGGGGATGAGCGACCCTGTGAATGGAACGCACGCGGTTGGCCCACACAATGCGCAGGAGAGACGGCCATCATCAACAAGCTGGGAGCGCGATCACGAAGCTCCTTACGGCGCTCAACCTCACCAGCCTGGCTGACACGGTCTCCAAGGTGTATGGTAAGTGCACGTAATATGTGATTATTACCCATCCAGGGCAACTATGGTCCCCTAGGAAAACTAGGAAACCCAGTGGGGTCTTGTAAAACTGTAGTACACATCGTACCACATGTGTTCTGCAGTGCATGGGCGTATGTACGTGAGCTAAGATGCACAGCAAGGGCATGCCTGCTGAGCCTGCTGCGCCAAACCATCATCTCCGTACGGGTATACACTCTATCTGCCCCACCCCTGCCGGCGTATCCTTGGCGGCATCTGATCCTGGCGCAAATCAGCTCCAGCTGCAATCACAACAAACATGAGGCGCATTGCCACCGCGGACGCCGTGAACGGCAGCGGCATTTCAGCCCCGTCCCTGTCCCCATCATCATTCTCTGTTCAACGTACATAAAACTACTGGTAACTGATGTGGGTGTGCTCGTGTGGATTGGGTTGGGTTGGATTGGAATGGATTAATCACATGGAGTGGTGTGTACTCAATACATACCCGCCTGCCCCATCGATGCCACGCTTGACGCATTCATGCATACCGTTGTGCCTCTTGCTTGCCACGTGCGTGGAGCCGCCCCGGTGCCCTGCAACGATGTCCCGCAATACAACGGCGCGTACGTCAAGAGCTTCATGGCCTCTGGCCTGCCTGCCACCATCACCATGCTGGGCGCAACAGGGGTGAGAGGGAGAGCGACCGTGGCACAGCACACAGCACACAGCACTCAGCACACAGCACACAGCACACGGGCCCATGTAGGTGCGCATGCACACATGCAAGTGGGCGCACACAGACACACACAGCATGCATTAATCCACGTTCTCGTTTTCCCACTGGGGTGAGTGGCGGCCTCTGTGTGCCATACCGCAGAAGTTATAGATAGCTGATAGTGTAAACGATCCAATCCAATCCACACAACATGCATTCATCCCGCGCATTTACATGTGCAGCAGTGACAGCAAGACCACATGCGACGGCATGTGTGGCACTGTGGCAGTTGCAACTGCGATGCATGAGTGATTGCATGTGATTTGTTTTTGTGATGCACAGGGAGGTATTTTTGTCACCCGAGGGTCCCCCCCTGGATTATACGCACAATAATTTGGGCCCACTCCATGCGTTGTTGTACGGATATGAGGCCCGATGCAGACGTTCAGCTTGGCACATATCACTGGACCCAGGCTTAGAGGCTCCAGGTCAATCCCCAGTTCCCACACGATTACCTACCATGGCAATCAACACTCCTGTTGTCTTCATGTGGCGTCCATTCAGGATGCCTGGCATTGCTGATGGTAACGCGCCTCGGGCTTGTGTGGCTGCCATGTGTGCAGAGTTGCGAGCGGCTGCCACTGGGTGACAATGGCGACTACCTCATCCTGCCGGTGCCACTGTTACCTCTTAAGCTCAGTAAGTCATGGGCTGCACGTGCAGTACAGAACCAGCATGGCCCCGCACCCGGCAACGACTGTCAGCCGCAAGCTTTGCTAGCTTGACACAAACATGCACAGGGGGTCGGAGTGCTTAACCCCTGCACAAACTCGCAAGCCCTTTGGGAAGGACCATGCCGGCTGCGCTGCTCAGATATCTTGTCGCACTGCACAATGGAAGCTGCAGTTTCCTTGCTGGCAGGCGCCCTTGCACCGCCAGTGAGCCCTCTTGCACCGCCTGTGGCCTGCAAGGCCAGTTGAGCCATGCCACTCATCGTTTCGGTGCACACAATGCAATGCACTTAATGGACTGCACCCGATGTGGCGATGTATGTCCCAATCACTATGTCGGCATGTGCCTATGTAGCCATGTATTCACAGCACTGCTATGAGCTTGACATGCAGCAGCAGCCCGTGGGAGGCTTTCATGGGTGCTACCCGTTGCTGCGTTTTGCCCATGCGTGCAGTGACCGGCAGCGGCGGCAACAAGAAGGAGCAGGATATGAAAGCCTCTGCAAGCGAAACCGGCAATGCGATCGCCAAGTCGCAGCTAGGGGCCTCCTCGTTCAAGGATTCTTACGCCACCAAAATCAAGGCTATGGCATCCTTCTGTGCAGCCATTGACCCATGCAAGCAGGTGCGTGCGTGGCATCATCGCATGTGCTGGGTTAGATGATATGGGAGGGGTATGAGTGTGACCTGTGTGCGTGGGAAGTGGAGGAGGGCGGGCACGCTCACTGCAGCTTTGTGCGCACACACAATCACGAACAGAGGCAGGGATAGATACAATGCACTCCCACGCTCTTCACAACCGCTCGTGTTTCCTGCTACCCTGTCCTGCCGTGCCCCGACTCAAGGGCCATGTTTGCCATGCATGCTTCCCTGGACTATCCCTGCCTCTGTGCATGCTGCGCAGGATCTGATGGTGTCTCTGTCGGGCGTTGCGTTTTCCGTCCCCATTGTGCCCGGCCTCGCCGCCACGTTCGAGCCTGGAGTGCTCGGCATCAGCGGCACCGGCAACCTGCAGGCGCAGTCCCAGGGCCTGATGTGGACTCCTGGTGGCGCTAGCGACCCCTTTGGCAGCTGGGCGAAGAAGGACGCCTCCGGACACCTTTTCCTAAGGGTACGCCAAAACCTTCCTCGCCCCTCCTGATGACACGCATCACACAGCGCCTCCACATCATGGAAATTTCAACCTCAACATGATGCAGTAATGGTCCTGATGTGCATGCGACTCAACGCAGGGTGTTGTTGGGATAGCGGTGGACGCATCATCCACCAAGGGTGTCTTCGGCATGTCCATGGACGCAGACATTCAGGTGATTGGACTTTATTCCGCCGTTCTTACTTTCTGCATTGGCCACACCCCAGCTTTCCAGCACGTTCGGTTTGCGAATGTCGCCAATGCAAGTACTGGAATGCTTGCTGACAGTGCACTTGCGCTGTATCTAGGACTGCCACTCAGTTTGTCGGCCGATGCATGTATTTGCATGTAGCAGGATTAGCAGGGTCAACAGGGTTGGTCGGATGTATGCAATCCATCGAGGGTCGGTAGAGGCCTGGATCCGTACTGTACTGTGCTGCACTGTACTGTTCTACACTGTACTGCAGCTCATGATCGACTGGGACCCGCTTCACAATGGCATCCCGGTGGCCAGTGAGTCGTTTACGCCCGACCACGCTTTCTTCCTGGACGGGCTCGCGACCCCCAGCATCTACGTGCCAAAGGTGACCCTGTTGGGGATCAGAAGCAGGGTCATTCGGAAGCTTCGGGCAAAGCTCCAGATGGGATGGATTGTTCGTGCGTAGTCCATCCACTATGTTGCATGCTTTGTATATGCCCATCACCAACGTGAATCACCCCTTTACATGGTCTCTGGATGGCTGGCGGTGCAATGCTAAACGTTGGTGCTTAGCATTAGCCTTGCAAGCCTGCAAGCAAGCACATTGGAGTTTTGCTGTGCAGCACTAGCCGATCACCATTCCGCCCTGATGCCCACGCCTTCCGCGTAACTTTGTTGATCCGTGGGTGGGCACTGGGCAGGCTCCCATGCAGAAACCATCAGCTGCAGCTGATGGCGTGGCCCCGACAGAAGCTCTGACAACGATTTCGCTGTGCTGCGGGGCGCGCATTCTGTGTATGCAGTTCTTCCCCTTGGCCATGGCCTTACAGTCAGCCCTCCAACTGGACCAGATGCAGAGGGGCTACGTTGCTTTGTCATGGCGCTTCATCGACACCACTAATTACCAGCTCGGCTTTTCGTTCGAGTGGACGGCCGGCAGCTTCTCTGACCTCCTGGTGAAGATACCACCGGTGAGCGCATACATACAGAACGACTTGCGTTGGTTGTGGCAGTGGATGTTGGGTAACGGCGAGAGTGGTGGTGTGCAAATTTGTTGCATTTGGTCAGGCCTACTAGGCTGTGATGGGCGGGGCTGAGGTAAGTTGGGCAGACATGGGGAGTCTTCAAACACCAACCACCTACCCTTGACTGATCGGGGTGCTAGCAATGGAACGTCCCGACCCCCGTACATAGCTCGCATACCAACATACGTTCGCATGTGTGATTGCGCATGTGTGCCCACGTGCGCACGCATGCGCACGGATACGTGTGTACACATCGTTGTTATCGCTGCGCTTGCTTCGGTCATACCGGCAGCGCGCAGCTGTGAAAGGGAGTAGAGAGCCAGCTGCAGGAAACTGCATTGGTTGCATTATTGATGCACATCCGTCCGCGGTATGGTCTCACATGCAGGTCTTCTTCACGGTCTTTTGATCACGTGGTTCCTTTAGTTCCTTGCACGCCCCCCATCCCACGCACACACATACATGCACAACATGTCCCCATCTGGGGGGAGTGTTGGCCTCTGTGTGCCACAGCGCACAAGTGATAGATAGCTCCAATGTACACAACTCGTTCCGAAGCATGCATGCCAACACTGCTTTGCGCTCTGCATTGTCAATTAGGTTATCATCAACGATTGCTGTAGCCCATGTGTGCTTAGTGTGCTTGCACCTTTCATAAATGGTCATGCCTCCGCAGATAAAAAAGCTCGTCCTGTCGGTGTTCAGCCCCGACAGCCTGCCATTCAAGGCGTATCTGCGCTTTTCGGTGAGAGACCACGGCTACCTCACCACACTGGTTGCTTGCCACATGCCAGGACACTCCAGTGTGCGGCCCACCCTGCTGCATACATGTTAATCGGTGCATGCCGCACCCGCTAGCAAAGCGCTGGCAAGCGGACCTTCGCTCGTGTACCAGCGGTGCGTTCATTGGATGACGACTGACTGACGTTTAGCTGCCTGCCTCTAGATCTCACGTGCCCTTCTGACACCCGCCTGTGTGCTTGAACATGCGCCACACACGCATTCCATGCATGATAATGTAGACTCAGCGCTGACTGTTTGCATGGCCACAAGGTGTGAAACCCAATCATCATCGTGCCCTGGTCCATTGGCTTGACCGGATTTCCTTCAGGGGTACCTTGACGCTCAACGCTTTGGCCTCCGCTTCTACCTGGGAGGCCCCCTCAAATACCTGGGGGACGTCTTTGCCATCCTTTCCAAAGGTATACACGCGTAATCGCATACAATCGTACCTATCGTACCATGATGTATACATATGTGCATTCACGCAATAAGCACATAAGACGTTTCAGATCACACCTACTGCATGGACAACCGTGATCCTGAGGGGCACGCAAAGCGGCCGCAGTGAGCAGCGGCTAACATAGCATAACGCGCATGCAGCTGTACCGCTAGTACCGCGCATGCAGTTGTACCGCTAGTACTGTGCATGCAGTTGTACCGCTAGTACCGCGCATGCACTGCTACCACGCAGGGTGTGGGTTGCAAGATATGGGCAGTTCCGCAACGCGCGTGGTGTATGTCCCTGAGTCCCTTGGTTGGTCCGATGTATGGTGCCTGACTGGTGGTGCAGCCCGGCTACTGTCGGCTGACTCACGCCTGACCGATGACTCTGCCTGCTGCGGCCACGTCTGTCGCAGTGTTCCCCGAGCTCAAGTCCTTCCAGAACAACCCCAACCCGGAGATACTATTCACCAGCCAGCGCAGCACTGGCCGCATTGCTATGGGCTTCGTCCTGCCAGGCGTCCCCGCACCCGTCATTATTCAGGTCAGCAGCCCTGTGATTCGGCCCTTGGGTCCCTGACCCCTTGACTCCCCCGAGTGCACAAGCCCTCCCATTTCAAGCTGACACGAGAGACACAACGACGTGCTATTGAAACAACACAAAAAGTACCGGACGATGCTGAAAGTACTACAAGGCATTAAAGCGCATGGGTAAAACCATGTCCACTGATCACCTGTGTGTGTGGTGTTACCGAGCTGGTATTTGTGATGTGGGGTAGGTGGGAATGGACGATGGCAGGACTCTGAGAGGATTTGCTGGTGAGATGATTGATGGCATTTTTGGTATAAAAAAGGGGCAGCTGCCCAGGCCCGTATTCCAAGGGGTTTTCACGAGGGCGCCTACGCACCGCGCCTGCGTACCGGATGCATGCGAGTGCGGCCGGCGGTGCGTGGTGACAGTGAGCATGTGACTTGCCGCCTGTCCTGCGCTGCCGGGCGGGCAGCATGGTGAATCCGGGTGACAGTGGTGACCTAGGAAGGAGCCGACATCCGGGCCATCACCATGCTGGGGAGGTGCACAAATTGCGGGTGATGTGCGAATTCCGGGTGGCCCTAAAATTCCGAGTGACAGTGACTATCCGGGTTCCTGACCATGCATCCGGGTTCATGGCCATCCGGCTGACACTGCTCACACTAGCCATCCGGGAGCCCTGCCCATCCGGCTGACACTGCCCATTCGGCTGACAATGACTATCCGGGTGATAGTGCTCATCCGGGTGACAGTGCCGGCCGGGTTCCTGCCCATCAAGGTGACACCAACTATCCGGGTGGTGCCTCGGACGTTCCTACACGGCTGCATTCGGGTGTGATGCTGCCTGCCCCCTTATCAAACCATGCACACGTATGTGGCCCAACCGCTCACAGCAGTCGCGTGCTGGCTTTGGTGGCACCAACGGCCCCGGCAGGGGCGCTGACTGACTCGTCGGATTCGAGCGCACGCGGTGCGTGGAACATGTATAACCGGCTCCATTTGGGTGTGCTGCTGCCTGCCCCCCTCCCATCAATCCATGCACTCGTACGTGACACGCACGCTCACAGCAGTGATGCGCTGGCTTCGGTTGCACCAGCGGCCTGGGTGGATGCCCTATACCTGACTTGTGGGATTTGGGAGCGCGCACGGCGGTGCGTGCACAGTACACGCCTAAGTACGCGGCTCCATTTGGGTGTGCTGCTGCCTGCCCCCCCCAATCTATCCATGCACATGTATGTGGCCCACGAGCTCACAGCAGTCCCGCGCTGGCTTCGGCTGCACCGACAGCCCGGGTAGGAGCGCTACAGTACGTGACTCGATGGGTTTTTTCGCACGGCAGTAGGGCACCGGATGCGCCTATGCGGCTCCATTTGGGTGTGCTGTTGCCTGTCCCCCCATCAATCCATGCACGCGTATGTGGCCCACGAGCTTACAGCGGTCACGCGGTGGCTTCGGCTGCACCGGCAGCCCGGGTAGGGGCGCTACATACCCAACTTGTCAGATTTAGGTACTTTGCACACAAGTGCAACAGTGTGCTGGGCACACAAGCTACCACTGAGCGTTACACCACTAAATTTGAACTCAAGTAACGGTCTTCTGGCATATTTCCGAAGTGCAACGGCGTCCTGCAGGCATGCGCGCCACCCAGCTGACTCTGGTGTTGCAAGCACCGCAGCCTCCTCTACAGGTTCTCGGAACTGCCTGGACATTCAAACAAGGCCATATGAACGTTTTACACGCATATGAGGAAAAGCCTACACCCAACCGAGGTTTGTGGACAAAGTCAGTTTGCCCATCGGCAAAGATTCACACCAAGCTTCTCGACGTCGGCGCACCGCCACTTCAGCGCAAGCTGTACCACAGGCTGGGTGCCTTCAGTAACCATATGCAATTCATATTGTATATAAACCACGCTGAAACAATGCAAACCTTACTTTGCAGGGCCTTGGCAATGCCCACGCTGGCCCACCAAACCTTTCGTTCTTTGGCGAAACACACTGCTGCACGCGTTGCATACCTCAACAAAACTGCAGTCAATACATGCATACACAAACCGGGAGGTTCGTTACCTGCTGAGTCCTTGCTTGGCTTCCTTGTTTCGACTCACAACCACCTTCGCCCGAAACCGGCACACGCCCTCACCACCAACCCTGCCAGAACCCTGCCAAATATTCACAGCTCCGCACAGCAAAGCAA